>JAPEVW010000343.1:0-115000 GCA_027921565.1 Artemia sinica
TGCTGGTTTGTGTGTCTAAAGTGCCTGTCTTTCTCTGTTTGTATGTCTAAAGTGTCTGTCTTTCTCTATTTGTATGTCTGAAGTGTCTGTCTTTGTTGGTTTGTAAGTCTAAAGTGTCTGTCTTTCTCTGTTTGTATGTCTGAAGTGTTTGTCTTTGTAGGCTATATGTATGAAGTGTCTGTCTTTGTTGGTATATATGTCCAAAGTGCCTGTTCTTCTCTGTTTGTATGTCTGAAGTTGTCTTTGTTGGTTTGTATGTCTGCAGTGTCTTTCTTTGTTGGTTTGTATATCTAAAGTGTTTGTCTTTGTTGGTTTGTATGTCTGAAGTGTCTGTCTTTGTTGGTTTGTATGTCTAAAGTGTCTGTCTTGTGTTGTATGTCTGAAGTGTCTGTCTTTGCTGGTTTGTATTTCTAAAGTGCCTGTATTTCTCTGTTTGTAGTCTAAAGTGTCTGTCTTTGCTGGTATGTATGTCTAAAGTGCTTGTCTTTCTCTGTTATTATGTTTAAAGTGTCTGTTTTTCTCTGTTTGTATTTCTGAAGTGTCTGTCTTTGTTGGTTTTTATGTCTAAAGTGTCTGTCTTTCTCTGTTTGTATGTCTGAAGTGTGTTTCTTTGTAGGTTTATGTGTATGAAGTGTCTGTCTTTGTTGGTTTGTATGTCTAAAGTGCTTGTCTTTCTCTGTTTGTATGTCTGAAGTGGTTTGTCTTTGTTGTTTGTATGTCTGAAGTGGTTGTCTTTGTTGGTTTGTATGTCTAAAGTGTTTGTCTTTCTCTGTTTGTATTGCTGAAGTGTTTGTCTTTGATGGTTTGTATGTCTGAAATGTCTGTCTTTGTTGGTTGTATGTCTAAAGTGCCTGTCTTTCTCTGTTTGTATGTCTCAGGTGTTTGTTTTTGTTAGTTTGTATGTCTGAGGTGTCTGTCTTTGTTGGTTTGTATGTCTAAAGTGCCTGTCTTTCTATGTTTGTATGTCTGAAGTTTTTGTCTTTGTTGTTTGTATGTCTGAAGTGTTTTGTCTTTGTTGTTTGTATGTCTGAAGTGGTTGTCTTTGTTGGTTTGTATGTCTAAAGTGTTTGTCTTTCTCTGTTTGTATGTCTGAAGTGTTTTTCTTTGTTGGTTGGAATGTCTGAAATGTCTGTCTTTGTTGATTTGTATGTCTAAAGTGCCTGTCTTTCTCTGTTTGTATGTTTGAAGAATTTGTCTTTGTTGGTTTGTATGTCTAAAGTGCCTGTCTTTCTATGTTTGTATGTCTGAAGTGTTTGTCTTTGTTGGTTTGTATGTCTCAAGTGTCTGTCTTTGTGGTTTGTTTGTCTAAAGTGCCTGTCTTTCTCTGTTTGTATGTCTGAAGTGTGCATCTTTCTTGGTTTGTATGTCTGAAGTGTCTGTCTTTGTTGGTTTGTCTGTCTAAAGTGTCTGTCTTTCTCTGTTTGTATTTCTGAAGTGTTTGTCTTTGTTGGTTTGTATGTCTGATGTGTCTGTCTTTGTTTGTTTGTATTTCTAAAGTGCCTGACTTTGTTTGTTTGTATGTCTTAAGTGTTTGTCTTTGTTGGTTTGTATGTCTGAAGTGTCTCTCTTTGTTGGTTTGTATGTATAAAGTGTCTGTCTTTCTCTGTTTGTATGTCTGAAGTGTTCGTCTTTGTTGGTTTGTATGTCTGATGTGTCTGTCTTTGTTTGTTTGTATTTCTAAAGTGCCTGACTTTGTTTGCTTGTATGTCTGAAGTGTGCGTCTTTGTTGGTTTGTATGTCTGAAGTGTCTGTCTTTGTTGGTTTGTATGTCTAAAGTGTCTGTCTTTCTCTGTTTGTATTTCTGAAGTGTTTGTCTTTGTTGGTTTGTATGTCTGAAGTGTCTCTCTTTGTTGGTTTGTATGTATAAAGTGTCTGTCTTTCTCAGTTTGTATGTCTGAAGTGTTCGTCTTTCTCTGTTTGTATGTCTGAAGTTTCTGTCTTTGTTGGTTTATATGTATAAAGTACCAGTCTTTCTCTGATTGTATGTCTGAAGTGTCTGTCTTGTTGGTTTGAATGTCTAAAGTACCTGTCTTCCTCTGTTTGTATGTCTGAAGTGTTTGTCTTTGTGGGTTTGTATGTCTGAAGTGTTTGTCTTTGTTGGTTTGTATGTCTAAAGTGCCTGTCTTTCTCTGTTTGTATGTCTAAAGTGTTTGTCTTTGTTGGTTTGTATGTTAAAAGTGCCTCTCTTTTTCTGTTTATATGTCTGAAGTGTTTGTCTTTGTTGTTTGTATGTCTGAACTGTCTGTCTTTGTTGGTTTGTATGTCTAAAGTGTCTGTCTTTCTCTGTTTGTATGTCTGAAGTGTTTTTCTTTGTTGGTTTTTATGTCCGAAGTGTCTGTCTTTGTTGGTTTGTATGTGTACATTAGATGTCTTTCTATGGTTCTATATCTAAAGTGTCTCTCTTTGATGGTTTGTATGTCTATAGTTTCTGTCTTTGTTTTTTTGTATGTCTGAAGTGTCTGTCTTTGTTGGTTTGTATGTCAAAAGTGCCTCTCTTTTCTGTTTATATGTCTGAAGTGTTTGTCTTTGTTGGTTTGTGTGTCTGAAGTGTCTGTCTTTGTTGGTTTGTATATCTGAAGTGCCTGTTTTTCTCTGTTTGTATGTCCAAAGTGTTTGTCTTTGTTGGTTTGTATGTCTGAAGTGTCTGTCTTTGTTGGTTTGTATGTCAAAAGTGCCTCTCTTTTTCCGTTTATATGTCTGAAGTGTTTGTCTTTGTTGTTTGTATGTCTGAAGTGTCTGTATTTGTTGGTTTGCATGTATAAAGTGTCTGTCTTTCTCTGTTTGTATGTATGAAGTGTTTGTCTTTGTTGATTTTATGTCGAAGTGTCTGTCTTTGTTGGTTTGTATGTGTACATTAGATGTCTTTCTCTGTTTGTATGTCTGTAGTGTTTATCTTTGTTGGTTTGTATGTTTGAAGTGTCTGTCTTTGTTGGTTTGTATGTCTAATGTGTAATGTGCTCTTGTTGGTTTGTATGTCTGAAGGTCTGTCTTTGTTGGTTTGCATGTCTAAAGTGCCTGTCTTTCTCTGTTTGTATGTCTAAAGTGTCTTTCTTTGCTGGTTTGTATGTCTATAGTGTCTGTCTTTGTTGGTTTGTATGTCTAAAGTGCCTGTCTTTGTTGGTTTGTATTTCTGAAGTGTCTGTCTTTGTTGTTATGTATGTCTAATGTGCTTGTCTTTCTCATTTTGTATGTCTAAAGTGTTTGTCTTTGTTTGTTGTATGTCTTAAGTGTCTGTCTTTGTTGGTTTGTATGTCTAAAGTGTTTGCCTTTGTTGGTTTGCTTGTCTGAAGTGTCTGTCTTTGTTGGTTTGAATGTCTAAAGTTTCTGTCTTTCTCTGTTTGTATGTCTAAAGTATTTGTCTTGGTTGGTTTGTATGTCTGAAGTGTTTGTCTTTGTTGGTTTGTATGTTTAAAGTGCCTGTCTTTCTTTGTTTGTATGTCTGAAGTGTTTGTCTTTGTTGGTTTGTATGTTGAAGTGTCTGTCTTTGTTGGTTTGTATGTCTAAAGTGTTTGTCTTTCTCTGTTGTATGTCTGAAGTGTTTTTCTTTGTTGGTTGGAATGTCTGAAATGTCTGTCTTTGTTGATTTGTATGTCTAAAGTGCTGTCTTTCTATGTTTGTATGTCTGAAGTGTTTGTCTTTGTTGGTTTGTATGTCTCAAGTGTCTGTCTTTGTTGGTTTGTTTGTCTAAAGTGCCTGTCTTTCTCTGTTTGTATGTCTGAAGTGTTTGTCTTTGTTGGTTTGTATGTTTAAAGTGACTGTCTTTCTTTGTTTGTATGTCTGAAGTGTTGTCTTTGTTGTTTGTATATCTGAAGTGTCTGTCTTGTTGGTTTGTATGTCTAAAGTGTTTGTCTTTCTCTGTTTGTATGTTTGAAGTGTTTGTCTTTGTTGGTTTGTATGTCTGAGGTGTCTGTCTTTGTTGGATTGTATGTCTAAAGTGCCTGTCTTTCTATGTTTGTATGTCTGAAGTGTTTGTCTTTGTTGGTTTGTATGTCTCAAGTGTCTGTCTTTGTTGGTTTGTTTGTCTAAAGTGCCTGTCTTTCTCTGTTTGTATGTCTGAAGTGTGCGTCTTTGTTGGTTTGTATGTCTGAAGTGTCTGTCTTTGTTGGTTTGTATGTCTAAAGTGTCTGTCCTTCTCTATTTGTATTTCTGAAGTGTTTGTCTTTGTTGGTTGTATGTCTGATGTGTCTGTCTTTGTTTGTTTGTATTTCTAAAGTGCCTGACTTTGTTTGTTTGTATGTCTCAAGTGTTTGTCTTTGTTGGTTTGTATGTCTGAAGTGTCTCTCTTTGTTGGTTGTATGTATAAAGTGTCTGTCTTTCTCTGTTTGTATGTCTGAAGTGTTCGTCTTTGTTGGTTTGTATGTCTGATGTGTCTGTCTTTGTTTGTTTGTATTTCTAAAGTGCCTGACTTTGTTTGATTGTATGTCTGAAGTGTGCGTCTTTGTTGGTTTGTATGTCTGAAGTGTCTGTCTTTGTTGGTTTGTATGTCTAAAGTGTCTGTCTTTCTCTGTTTGTATTTCTGAAGTGTTTGTCTTTGTTGGTTTGTATGTCTGATGTGTCTGTCTTTGTTTGTTTGTATTTCTAAAGTGCCTGACTTTGTTTGTTTGTATGTCTCAAGTGTTTGTCTTTGTTGGTTTGAATGTCTGAAGTGTCTCTCTTTGTTGGTTTGTATGTATAAAGTGTCTGTCTTTCTCAGTTTGTATGTCTGAAGTGTTCGTTTTTCTCTGTTTGTATGTCTGAAGTTTCTGTCTTTGTTGGTTTATATGTATAAAGTACCTGTCTTTCTCTGATTGTATGTCTGAAGTGTTTGTCTTTGTCGGTTTGTATGTCTGAAGTGTCTGTCTTTGTTGGTTTGAATGTCTAAAGTACCTGTCTTCCTCTGTTTGTATGTCTGAAGTGTTTGTCTTCGTTGGTTTGTATGTATGATGTGTCTGTCTTTGTTTTTTTGTATTTCTGAAGTACCTGTATTTCTCTGTTTGTATGTCTGAAGTGTTTTCTTTGTGGGTTTGTATTTCTGAAGTGTTTGTCTTTGTTGGTTTTTATGTCCGAAGTGCCTGTCTTTTTTGGTTTGTATGTGTACATTAGATGTCTTTCTCTGGTTCTATATCTATAGTGTCTCTCTTTGATGGTTTGTATGTCTATAGTGTCTGTCTTTGTTGGTTTGTATGTCAAAAGTGCCTCTCTTTTTCTGTTTATATGTCTGAAGTGTTTGTCTTTGTTGGTTTTTATGTATGATGTGTCTGTCTTGGTTTTTTTGTATTTCTAAAGTACCTGTATTTCTCTGTTTGTATGTCTGAAGTGTTTGTCTTTGTGGGTTTGTATGTCTGAAGTGCTTGTCTTTGTTGGTTTGAATGTCTAAAGTACCTTTCTTCCTCTGTTTGTATGTCTGAAGTGTTGTCTTCGTTGGTTTGTATGTATGATGTGTCTGTCTTGTTTTTTTTTGTATTTCTAAAGTACCTGTATTTCTCTGTTTGTATGTCTGAAGTGTTTGTCTTTGTGGTTTGTATTTCTGAAGTGTTTGTCTTTGTTGGTTTGTATGTCTAAAGTGCCTGTCTTTCTCTGTTTGTATGTCTAAAGTGTTTGTCTTTGTTGGTTTGTATGTCAAAAGTGCCTCTCTTTTTCTGTTTATATGTCTGAAGTGTTTGTCTTTGTTGTTTGTATGTCTGAAGTGTCTGTCTTTGTTGGTTTGTATGTCTAAAGTGCCTGTCTTTCTCTGTTTGTATGTCTAAAGTGTTTGTCTTTGTTGGTTTGTATGTCAAAAGTGCCTCTCTTTTTCTGTTTATATGTCTGAAGTGTTTGTCTTTGTTGTTTGTATGTCCGAAGTGTCTGTCTTTTTTGGTTTGTATGTGTACATTAGATGTCTGTCTCTGGTTCTATATCTAAAGTTCTCTCTTTGATGGTTTGTATGTCAATAGTGTTTGTCTTTGTTGGTTTGTATGTCTGAAGTGTCTCTCTTTGTTGGTTTGTATGTATAAAGTGTCTGTCTTTCTCTGTTTGTATGTCTGAAGTGTTCGTCTTTGTTGGTTTGTATGTCTGATGTGTCTGTCTTTGTTTGTTTGTATTTCTAAAGTGCCTGACTTGTTTGCTTGTATGTCTGAAGTGTGCGTCTTTGTTGGTTTGTATGTCTGAAGTGTCTGTCTTTGTTGGTTTGTATGTCTAAAGTGTCTGTCTTCTCTCTGTTTGTATTTCTGAAGTGTTTGTCTTTGTTGGTTTGTATGTCTGAAGTGTCTCTCTTTGTTGGTTTGTTATGTATAAAGGTCTGTCTTTCTCAGTTTGTATGTCTGAAGTGTTCGTCTTTCTCTGTTTGTATGTCTGAAGTTTCTGTCTTTGTTGGTTTATATGTATAAAGTACCAGTCTTTCTCTGATTGTATGTCTGAAGTGTCTGTCTTTGTTGGTTTGAATGTCTAAAGTACCTGTCTTCCTCTGTTTGTATGTCTGAAGTGTTTGTCTTTGTGGGTTTGTATGTCTGAAGTGTTTGTCTTTGTTGGTTTGTATGTCTATAGTTTCTGTCTTTCTTGGTTTGTATGTCTGAAGTGTTTGTCTTTGTTGGTTTGTATGTCAAAAGTGCCTCTCTTTTTCTGTTTATATGTCTGAAGTGTTTGTCTTTGTTGTTTGTATGTCTGAACTGTCTGTCTTTGTTGGTTTGTATGTCTAAAGTGTCTGTCTTTCTCTGTTTGTATGTCTGAAGTGTTTTCTTTGTTGGTTTTTATGTCCGAAGTGTCTGTCTTTGTTGGTTTGTATGTGTACATTAGATGTCTTTCTATGGTTCTATATCTAAAGTGTCTCTCTTTGATGGTTTGTATGTCTATAGTTTCTGTCTTTGTTGGTTTGTATGTCTGAAGTGTCTGTCTTTGTTGGTTTGTATGTCAAAAGTGCCTCTCTTTTTCTGTTTATATGTCTGAAGTGTTTGTCTTTGTTGGTTTGTGTGTCTGAAGTGTCTGTCTTTGTTGGTTTGTATATCTGAAGTGCCTGTTTTTCTCTGTTTGTATGTCCAAAGTGTTTGTCTTTGTTGGTTTGTATGTCTGAAGTGTCTGTCTTTGTTGGTTTGTATGTCAAAAGTGCCTCTCTTTTTCCGTTTATATGTCTGAAGTGTTTGTCTTTGTTGTTTGTATGTCTGAAGTGTCTGTATTTGTTGGTTTTGCATGTATAAAGTGTCTGTCTTTCTCTGTTTGTATGTATGAAGTGTTTGTCTTTGTTGATTTTATGTCCGAAGTGTCTGTCTTTGTTGGTTTGTATGTGTACATTAGATGTCTTTCTCTGGTTGTATGTCTGTAGTGTTTATCTTTGTTGGTTTGTATGTTTGAAGTGTCTGTCTTTGTTGGTTTGTATGTCTAATGTGTAATGTGCTCTTTGTTGGTTTGTATGTCTGAAGTGTCTGTCTTTGTTGGTTTGCATGTCTAAAGTGCCTGTCTTTCTCTGTTTGTATGTCTAAAGTGTCTTTCTTTGCTGGTTTGTATGTCTATAGTGTCTGTCTTTGTTGGTTTGTATGTCTAAAGTGCCTGTCTTTGTTGGTTTGTATTTCTGAAGTGTCTGTCTTTGTTGTTATGTATGTCTAATGTGCTTGTCTTTCTCATTTTGTATGTCTAAGTGTTTGTCTTTGTTTGTTTGTATGTCTGAAGTGTCTGTCTTTGTTGGTTTGTATGTCTAAAGTGTTTGCCTTTGTTGGTTTGCTTGTCTGAAGTGTCTGTCTTTGTTGGTTTGAATGTCTAAAGTTTCTGTCTTTCTCTGTTTGTATGTCTAAAGTATTTGTCTTGGTTGGTTTGTATGTCTGAAGTGTTTGTCTTTGTTGGTTTGTATGTTTAAAGTGCCTGTCTTTCTTTGTTTGTATGTCTGAAGTGTTTGTCTTTGTTGTTTGTATGTCTGAAGTGTCTGTCTTTGTTGTTTGTATGTCTAAAGTGTTTGTCTTTCTCTGTTTGTATGTCTGAAGTGTTTTTCTTTGTTGGTTGGAATGTCTGAAATGTCTGTCTTTGTTGATTTGTATGTCTAAAGTGCCTGTCTTTCTATGTTTGTATGTCTGAAGTGTTTGTCTTTGTTGGTTTGTATGTCTCAAGTGTCTGTCTTTGTTGGTTTGTTTGTCTAAAGTGCCTGTCTTTCTCTGTTTGTATGTCTGAAGTGTTTGTCTTTGTTGGTTTGTATGTTTAAAGTGACTGTCTTTCTTTGTTTGTATGTCTGAAGTGTTTGTCTTTGTTGTTTGTATATCTGAAGTGTCTGTCTTTGTTGGTTTGTATGTCTAAAGTGTTTGTCTTTCTCTGTTTGTATGTTTGAAGTGTTTGTCTTTGTTGGTTTGTATGTCTGAGGTGTCTGTCTTTGTTGGATTGTATGTCTAAAGTGCCTGTCTTTCTATGTTTGTATGTCTGAAGTGTTCGTCTTTGTTGGTTTGTATGTCTCAAGTGTCTGTCTTTGTTGGTTTGTTTGTCTAAAGTGCCTGTCTTTCTCTGTTTGTATGTCTGAAGTGTGCGTCTTTGTTGGTTTGTATGTCTGAAGTGTCTGTCTTTGTTGGTTTGTATGTCTAAAGTGTCTGTCCTTCTCTGTTGTATTTTGAAGTGTTTGTCTTCGTTGGTTTGTATTTCTGATGTGTCTGTCTTTGTTTGTTTGTATTCTAAAGTGCCTGACTTTGTTTGTTTGTATGTCTCAAGTGTTTGTCTTTGTTGGTTTGTATGTCTGAAGTGTCTCTCTTTGTTGGTTTGTATGTATAAAGTGTCTGTCTTTCTCTGTTTGTATGTCTGAAGTGTTCGTCTTTGTTGGTTTGTATGTCTGATGTGTCTGTCTTTGTTTGTTTGTATTCTAAAGTGCCTGACTTTGTTTGATTGTATGTCTGAAGTGTGCGTCTTTGTTGGTTTGTATGTCTGAAGTGTCTGTCTTTGTTGGTTTGTATGTCTAAAGTGTCTGTCTTTCTCAGTTTGTATGTCTGAAGTGTTCGTTTTTCTCTGTTTGTATGTCTGAAGTTTCTGTCTTTGTTGGTTTATATGTATAAAGTACCTGTCTTTCTCTGATTGTATGTCTGAAGTGTTTGTCTTTGTCGGTTTGTATGTCTGAAGTGTCTGTCTTTGTTGGTTTGAATGTCTAAAGTACCTGTCTTCCTCTGTTTGTATGTCTGAAGTGTTTGTCTTTGTTGGTTTGTATGTCTGATGTGTCTGTCTTTGTTTTTTTGTATTTCTGAAGTACCTGTATTTCTCTGTTTGTATGTCTGAAGTGTTTTTCTTTGTGGGTTTGTATTTCTGAAGTGTTTGTCTTTGTTGGTTTTTATGTCCGAAGTGCCTGTCTTTTTTGGTTTGTATGTGTACATTAGATGTCTTTCTTGGTTCTATATCTATAGTGTCTCTCTTTGATGGTTTGTATGTCTATAGTGTCTGTCTTTGTTGGTTTGTATGTCAAAAGTGCCTCTCTTTTTCTGTTTATATGTCTGAAGTGTTTGTCTTTGTTGGTTTTTATGTATGATGTGTCTGTCTTGGTTTTTTTGTATTTCTAAAGTACCTGTATTTCTCTGTTTGTATGTCTGAAGTGTTTGTCTTTGTGGGTTTGTATGTCTGAAGTGCTTGTCTTTGTTGGTTTGAATGTCTAAAGTACCTTTCTTCCTCTGTTTGTATGTCTGAAGTGTTTGTCTTCGTTGGTTTGTATGTATGATGTGTCTGTCTTTGTTTTTTTTTTGTATTTCTAAAGTACCTGTATTTCTCTGTTTGTATGTCTGAAGTGTTTGTCTTTGTGGGTTTGTATTTCTAAAGTGTTTGTCTTTGTTGGTTTGTATGTCTAAAGTGCCTGTCTTTCTCTGTTTGTATGTCTAAAGTGTTTGTCTTTGTTGGTTTGTATGTCAAAAGTGCCTCTCTTTTTCTGTTTATATGTCTGAAGTGTTTGTCTTTGTTGTTTGTATGTCTGAAGTGTCTGTCTTTGTTGGTTTGTATGTCTAAAGTGTCTGTCTTTCTCTGTTTGTATGTCTGAAGTGTTTTTCTTTGTCGGTTTTTATGTCCGAAGTGTCTGTCTTTTTTGGTTTGTATGTGTACATTAGATGTCTTTCTCTGGTTCTATATCTAAAGTTTCTCTCTTTGATGGTTTGTATGTCAATAGTGTCTGTCTTTGTTGGTTTGTATGTCAAAAGTGTCTCTCTTTTCTGTTTATATGTCTGAAGTGTTTGTCTTTGTGGTTTGTATGTATGATGTGTCTGTCTTTGTTGTTTTGTATTTCTAAAGTACCTGTTTTTCTCTGTTTGTATGTCTGAAGTGTTTGTCTTTGTGGGTTTGTATGTCTGAAGTGTTTGTCTTTGTTGGTTTGTATGTCTAAAGTGTCTGTCTTTCTCTGTTTGTATGTCTAAAGTGTTGTCTTTGTGGTTTGTATGTATGATGTGTCTGTCTTTGTTTTTTTGTATTTCTAAAGTACCTGTATTTCTCTGTTTGTATGTCTGAAGTGTTTGTCTTTGTGGGTTTGTATGTCTGAAGTGTTTGTCTTTGTTGGCTTGTATGTCTAAAGTGCCTGTCTTTCTCTGTTTGTATGTCTGTAGTGTTTATCTTTGTGGTGTGTATGTTGAAGTGTCTGTCTTTGTTGGTTTGTATGTCTAATGTCTAATGTGCTTGTATTTCTCTGTTTGTATGTCTGAAGTGTTTGTCTTTAATGGTTTGTATGTCTGAAGTGTCTGTTTTTTCTCTGTTTCTATGTCTAAAGTGTTTGTTTTTCTCTGTTTGTATGTCTGAAGTGTCTGTCTTTGGTGGTATGTACTTCTAATATGTATGTCTTTGTCTGTATGTCTGAAGTGTCTTTCTTTGCTGGTTTGTGTGTCTAAAGTGCCTGTCTTTCTCTGTTTGTATGTCTAAAGTGTCTATCTTTGCTGTTTTATATGTCTAAAGTGCTTGTTTTTCTCTGTTTGTACGTCTAAAGTGTCTGTCTTTCTCTATTTGTATGTCTGAAGTGTCTGTCTTTTTTGGTTTGTAAGTCTAAAGTGTCTGTCTTTCTCTGTTTGTATGTCTGAAGTGTTTGTCTTTGTAGGCTATATGTATGAAGTGTCTGTCTTTGTTGGTATGTATGTCCAAAGTGCCTGTTCTTCTCTGTTTGTATGTCTGAAGTGTTTGTCTTTGTTGGTTTGTATGTCTGAAGTGTCTGTCTTTGTTGGTTTGTATATCTAAAGTGTTTGTCTTTGTTGGTTTGTATGTCTGAAGTGTCTGTCTTTGTTGGTTTGTATGTCTAAAGTGTCTGTCTTTGTTTGTGTGTCTGAAGTGTCTGTCTTTGCTGGTTTGTATTTCTAAAGTGCCTGTATTTCTCTGTTTGTAGTCTAAAGTGTCTGTCTTTGCTGGTATGTATGTCTAAAGTGCTTGTCTTTCTCTGTTTTTATGTTTAAAGTGTCTGTTTTTCTCTGTTTGTATTTCTGAAGTGTCTGTCTTTGTTGGTTTGTATGTCTAAAGTGTCTGTCTTTCTCTGTTTGTATGTCTGAAGTGTGTTTCTTTGTAGGTTTATATGTATGAAGTGTCTGTCTTTGTTGGTTTGTATGTCTAAAGTGCTTGTCTTTCTCTGTTTGTATGTCTGAAGTGTTTGTCTTTGTTGTTTGTATGTCTGAAGTGTCTGTCTTTGTTGGTTTGTATGCCTAAAGTGTTTGTCTTTCTGTGTTTATATTGCTGAAGTGTTTGTCTTTGATGGTTTGTATGTCTGAAATGTCTGTCTTTGTTGGTTTGTATGTCTAAAGTGCCTGTCTTTCTCTGTTTGTATGTCTCAGGTGTTTGTTTTTGTTAGTTTGTATGTCTGAGGTGTCTGTCTTTGTTGGTTTGTATGTCTAAAGTGCCTGTCTTTCTATGTTTGTATGTCTGAAGTTTTTGTCTTTGTTGTTTGTATGTCTGAAGTGTTTGTCTTTGTTGTTTGTATGTCTGAAGTGTCTGTCTTTGTTGGTTTGTATGTCTAAAGTGTTTGTCTTTCTCTGTTTGTATGTCTGAAGTGTTTTTCTTTGTTGGTTGGAATGTCTGAAATGTCTGTCTTTGTTGATTTGTATGTCTAAAGTGCCTGTCTTTCTCTGTTTGTATGTTTGAAGAATTTGTCTTTGTTGGTTTGTATGTCTAAAGTGCCTGTCTTTCTATGTTTGTATGTCTGAAGTGTTTGTCTTTGTTGGTTTGTATGTCTCAAGTGTCTGTCTTTGTTGGTTTGTTTGTCTAAAGTGCCTGTCTTTCTCTGTTTGTATGTCTGAAGTGTGCATCTTTCTTGGTTTGTATGTCTGAAGTGTCTGTCTTTGTTGGTTTGTATGTCTAAAGTGTCTGTCTTTCTCTGTTTGTATTTCTGAAGTGTTTGTCTTTGTTGGTTTGTATGTCTGATGTGTCTGTCTTTGTTTGTTTGTATTTCTAAAGTGCCTGACTTTGTTTGTTTGTATGTCTCAAGTGTTTGTCTTTGTTGGTTTGTATGTCTGAAGTGTCTCTCTTTGTTGGTTTGTATGTATAAAGTGTCTGTCTTTCTCAGTTTGTATGTCTGAAGTGTTCGTCTTTGTTGGTTTGTATGTCTGATGTGTCTGTCTTTGTTTGTTTGTATTTCTAAAGTGCCTGACTTTGTTTGCTTGTATGTCTGAAGTGTGCGTCTTTGTTGGTTTGTATGTCTGAAGTGTCTGTCTTTGTTGGTTTGTATGTCTAAAGTGTCTGTCTTTCTCTGTTTGTATTTCTGAAGTGTTTGTCTTTGTTGGTTTGTATGTCTGAAGTGTCTCTCTTTGTTGGTTTGTATGTATAAAGTGTCTGTCTTTCTCAGTTTGTATGTCTGAAGTGTTCGTCTTTCTCTGTTTGTATGTCTGAAGTTTCTGTCTTTGTTGGTTTATATGTATAAAGTACCGGTCTTTCTCTGATTGTATGTCTGAAGTGTCTGTCTTTGTTGGTTTGAATGTCTAAAGTACCTGTCTTCCTCTGTTTGTATGTCTGAAGTGTTTGTCCTTGTGGGTTTGTATGTCTGAAGTGTTTGTCTTTGTTGGTTTGTATGTCTAAAGTGCCTGTCTTTCTCTGTTTGTATGTCTAAAGTGTTTGTCTTTGTTGGTTTGTATGTCAAAAGTGCCTCTCTTTTTCTGTTTATATGTCTGAAGTGTTTGTCTTTGTTGGTTTGTATGTCTGAAGTGTCTGTCTTTGTTGGTTTGTATGTCTAAAGTGTCTGTCTTTCTCTGTTTGTATGTCTGAAGTGTTTTTCTTTGTTGGTTTTTATGTCCGAAGTGTCTGTCTTTGTTGGTTTGTATGTGTACATTAGATGTCTTTCTCTGGTTCTATATCTAAAGTGTCTCTCTTTGATGGTTTGTATGTCTGTAGTGTCTGTCTTTGTTGGTTTGTATGTCTGAAGTGTCTGTCTTTGTTGGTTTGTATGTCAAAAGTGCCTCTCTTTTTCTGTTTATATGTCTGAAGTGTTTGTCTTTGTTGGTTGTGTGTCTGAAGTGTCTGTCTTTGTTGGTTTGTATATCTGAAGTGCCTGTTTTTCTCTGTTTGTATGTCCAAAGTGTTTGTCTTTGTTGGTTTGTATGTCTGAAGTGTCTGTCTTTGTTGGTTTGTATGTCAAAAGTGCCTCTCTTTTTCGTTTATATGTCTGAAGTGTTTGTCTTTGTTGTTTGTATGTTTGAAGTGTCTGTATTTGTTGGTTTGCATGTATAAAGTGTCTGTCTTTCTCTGTTTGTATGTATGAAGTGTTTGTCTTTGTTGATTTTATGTCCGAAGTGTCTGTCTTTGTTGGTTTGTATGTGTACATTAGATGTCTTTCTCTGTTTGTATGTCTGTAGTGTTTATCTTTGTTGGTTTGTATGTTTGAAGTGTCTGTCTTTGTTGGTTTGTATGTCTAATGTGTAATGTGCTCTTTGTTGGTTTGTATGTCTGAAGTGTCTGTCTTTGTTGGTTTGAATGTCTAAAGTGCCTGTCTTTCTCTGTTTGTATGTCTAAAGTGTCTTTCTTTGCTGGTTTGTATGTCTATAGTGTCTGTCTTTGTTGGTTTGTATGTCTAAAGTGCCTGTCTTTGTTGGTTTGTATTTCTGAAGTGTCTGTCTTTGTTGTTATGTATGTCTAATGTGCTTGTCTTTCTCATTTTGTATGTCTAAAGTGTTTGTCTTTGTTTGTTGTATGTCTGAAGTGTCTGTCTTTGTTGGTTTGTATGTCTAAAGTGTTTGCCTTTGTTGGTTTGCTTGTCTGAAGTGTCTGTCTTTGTTGGTTTGAATGTCTAAAGTGTCTGTCTTTCTCTGTTTGTATGTCTAAAGTGTTTGTCTTGGTTTTTTTGTATGTCAGAAGTGTTTGTCTTTGTTGGTTTGTATGTTTAAAGTGCCTGTCTTTCTTGTTTGTATGTCTGAAGTGTTTGTCTTTGTTGTTTGTATGTCTGAAGTGTCTGTCTTTGTTGGTTTGTATGTCTAAAGTGTTTGTCTTTCTCTGTTTGTATGTCTGAAGTGTTTTTCTTTGTTGGTTGGAATGTCTGAAATGTCTGTCTTTGTTGATTTGTATGTCTAAAGTGCCTGTCTTTCTATGTTTGTATGTCTGAAGTGTTTGTCTTTGTTGGTTTGTATGTTCAAGTGTCTGTCTTTGTTGGTTCGTTTGTCTAAAGTGCCTGTCTTTCTCTGTTTGTATGTCTGAAGTGTTTGTCTTTGTTGGTTTGTATGTTTAAAGTGACTGTCTTTCTTTGTTTGTATGTCTGAAGTGTTTGTCTTTGTTGTTTGTATGTCTGAAGTGTCTGTCTTTGTTGGTTTGTATGTCTAAAGTGTTTGTCTTTCTCTGTTTGTATGTTTGAAGTGTTTGTCTTTGTTGGTTTGTATGTCTGAGGTGTCTGTCTTTGTTGGATTGTATGTCTAAAGTGCCTGTCTTTCTATGTTGTATGTCTGAAGTGTTTGTCTTGTTGGTTTGTATGTCTCAAGTGTCTGTCTTTGTTGGTTTGTTTGTCTAAAGTGCCTGTCTTTCTCTGTTTGTATGTCTGAAGTGTGCGTCTTTGTTGGTTTGTATGTCTGAAGTGTCTGTCTTTGTTGGTTTGTATGTCTAAAGTGTCTGTCCTTCTCTGTTTGTATTTCTGAAGTGTTTGTCTTTGTTGGTTTGTATGTCTGATGTGTCTGTCTTTGTTTGTTTGTATTTCTAAAGTGCCTGACTTTGTTTGTTTGTATGTCTCAAGTGTTTGTCTTTGTTGGTTTGTATGTCTGAAGTGTCTCTCTTTGTTGGTTTGTATGTATAAAGTGTCTGTCTTTCTCTGTTTGTATGTCTGAAGTGTTCGTCTTTGTTGGTTTGTATGTCTGATGTGTCCGTCTTTGTTTGTTTGTATTTCTAAAGTGCCTGACTTTGTTTGATTGTATGTCTGAAGTGTGCGTCTTTGTTGGTTTGTATGTCTGAAGTGTCTGTCTTTGTGGTTTGTATGTCTAAAGTGTCTGTCTTTCTCTGTTTGTATTTCTGAAGTGTTTGTCTTTGTTGGTTTGTATGTCTGATGTGTCTGTCTTTGTTGTTTGTATTTCTAAAGTGCCTGACTTTGTTTGTTTGTATGTCTCAAGTGTTGTCTTTGTTGGTTTGTATGTCTGAAGTGTCTCTCTTTGTTGGTTTGTATGTATAAAGTGTCTGTCTTTCTCTGTTTGTATGTCTGAAGTGTTCGTCTTTGTTGGTTTGTATGTCTGATGTGTCCGTCTTTGTTTGTTTGTATTCTAAAGTGCCTGACTTTGTTTGATTGTATGTCTGAAGTGTGCGTCTTTGTTGGTTTGTATGTCTGAAGTGTCTGTCTTTGTTGGTTTGTATGTCTAAAGTGTCTGTCTTTCTCTGTTTGTATTTCTGAAGTGTTTGTCTTTGTTGGTTTGTATGTCTGAAGTGTCTCTCTTTGTTGGTTTGTATGTATAAAGTGTCTGTCTTTCTCAGTTTGTATGTCTGAAGTGTTCGTTTTTCTCTGTTTGTATGTCTGAAGTTTCTGTCTTTGTTGGTTTATATGTATAAAGTACCTGTCTTTCTCTGATTGTATGTCTGAAGTGTTTGTCTTTGTCGGTTTGTATGTCTGAAGTGTCTGTCTTTGTTGGTTTGAATGTCTAAAGTACCTGTCTTCCTCTGTTTGTATGTCTGAAGTGTTTGTCTTCGTTGGTTTGTATGTATGATGTGTTTGTCTTTGTTTTTTTTTGTATTTCTGAAGTACCTGTATTTCTCTGTTTGTATGTCTGAAGTGTTTGTCTTTGTGGGTTTGTATTTCTGAAGTGTTTGTCTTTGTTGGTTTTTATGTCCGAAGTGCCTGTCTTTTTTGGTTTGTATGTGTACATTAGATGTCTTTCTCTGGTTCTATATCTATAGTGTCTCTCTTTGATGGTTTGTATGTCTATAGTGTCTGTCTTTGTTGGTTTGTATGTCAAAAGTGCCTCTCTTTTTCTGTTTATATGTCTGAAGTGTTTGTCTTTGTTGGTTTGTATGTATGATGTGTCTGTCTTTGTTTTTTTGTATTTCTAAAGTACCTGTATTTCTCTGTTTGTATGTCTGAAGTGTTTGTCTTTGTGGGTTTGTATGTCTGAAGTGTTTTTGTTGGTTTGAATGTCTAAAGTACCTTTCTTCCTCTGTTTGTATGTCTGAAGTGTTTGTCTTCGTTGGTTTGTATGTATGATGTGTCTGTCTTTGTTTTTTTTTGTATTTCTAAAGTACCTGTATTTCTCTATTTGTATGTCTGAAGTGTTTGTCTTTGTGGGTTTGTATTTCTGAAGTGTTTGTCTTTGTTGGTTTGCATGTCTAAAGTGCCTGTCTTTCTCTGTTTGTATGTCTAAAGTGTTTGTCTTTGTTGGTTTGTATGTCAAAAGTGCCTCTCTTTTTCTGTTTATATGTCTGAAGTGTTTGTCTTTGTTGTTTGTATGTCTGAAGTGTCTGTCTTTGTTGGTTTGTATGTCTAAAGTGTCTGTCTTTCTCTGTTTGTATGTCTGAAGTGTTTTTCTTTGTCGGTTTTTATGTCCGAAGTGTCTGTCTTTTTTGGTTTGTATGTGTACATTAGATGTCTTTCTCTGGTTCTATATCTAAAGTTTCTCTCTTTGATGGTTTGTATGTCTATAGTGTCTGTCTTTGTTGGTTTGTATGTCAAAAGTGCCTCTCTTTTTCGGTTTATATGTCTGAAGTGTTTGTCTTTGTTGGTTTGTATGTATGATGTGTCTGTCTTTGTTTTTTTGTATTTCTAAAGTACCTGTATTTCTCTGTTTGTATGTCTGAAGTGTTTGTCTTTAGTGGTTTGTATGTCTGAAGTGTCTGTCTTTGTTGGTTTGTATGTCTAAAGTGTTTGTCTTTCTCTGTTTGTATGTCTGAAGTGTTTTTCTTTGTTGGTTGGAATGTCTGAAATGTCTGTCTTTGTTGATTTGTATGTCTAAAGTGCCTGTCTTTCTATGTTTGTATGTCTGAAGTGTTTGTCTTTGTTGGTTTGTATGTCTGAAGTGTCTGTCTTTGTTGGTTTGTATGTCTAAAGTGCCTGTCTTTCTATGTTTGTATGTCTGAAGTGTTTGTCTTTGTGGTTTGTATGTTTAAAGTGACTGTCTTTCTTTGTTTGTATGTCTGAAGTGTTTGTCTTTGTTGTTTGTATGTCTGAAGTGTCTGTCTTTGTTGGTTTGTATGTCTAAAGTGTTTGTCTTTCTCTGTTTGTATGTTTGAAGTGTTTGTCTTTGTTGGTTTGTATGTCTGAGGTGTCTGTCTTTGTTGGATTGTATGTCTAAAGTGCCTGTCTTTCTATGTTTGTATGTCTGAAGTGTTTGTCTTTGTTGGTTTGTATGTCTCAAGTGTCTGTCTTTGTTGGTTTGTTTGTCTAAAGTGCCTGTCTTTCTCTGTTTGTATGTCTGAAGTGTGCGTCTTTGTTGGTTTGTATGTCTGAAGTGTCTGTCTTTGTTGGTTTGTATGTCTAAAGTGTCTGTCTTTCTCTGTTTGTATTTCTGAAGTGTTTGTCTTTGTTGGTTTGTATGTCTGATGTGTCTGTCTTTGTTGTTTGTATTTCTAAAGTGCCTGACTTGTTTGTTTGTATGTCTCAAGTGTTTGTCTTTGTTGGTTTGTATGTCTGAAGTGTCTCTCTTTGTTGGTTTGTATGTATAAAGTGTCTGTCTTTCTCTGTTTGTATGTCTGAAGTGTTCGTCTTTGTTGGTTTGTATGTCTGATGTGTCTGTCTTTGTTTGTTTGTATTTCTAAAGTGCCTGACTTTGTTTGATTGTATGTCTGAAGTGTGCGTCTTTGTTGGTTTGTATGTCTGAAGTGTCTGTCTTTGTTGGTTTGTATGTCTAAAGTGTCTGTCTTTCTCTGTTTGTATTTCTGAAGTGTTTGTCTTTGTTGGTTGTATGTCTGATGTGTCTGTCTTTGTTTGTTTGTATTTCTAAAGTGCCTGACTTTGTTTGTTTGTATGTCTCAAGTGTTTGTCTTTGTTGGTTTGTATGTCTGAAGTGTCTCTCTTTGTTGGTTTCTATGTATAAAGTGTCTGTCTTTCTCAGTTTGTATGTCTGAAGTGTTCGTTTTTCTCTGTTTGTATGTCTGAATTTTCTGTCTTTGTTGGTTTATATGTATAAAGTACCTGTCTTTCTCTGATTGTATGTCTGAAGTGTTTGTCTTTGTCGGTTTGTATGTCTGAAGTGTCTGTCTTTGTTGGTTTGAATGTCTAAAGTACCTTTCTTCCTCTGTTTGTATGTCTGAAGTGTTTGTCTTCGTTGGTTTGTATGTATGATGTGTCTGTCTTTGTTTTTTTTGTATTTCTAAAGTACCTGTATTTCTCTGTTTGTATGTCTGAAGTGTTTGTCTTTGTGGGTTTGTATTTCTGAAGTGTTTGTCTTTGTTGGTTTTATGTCCGAAGTGCTGTCTTTTTGGTTTGTATGTGTACATTAGATGTCTTTCTCTGGTTCTATATCTATAGTGTCTCTCTTTGATGGTTTGTATGTCTATAGTGTCTGTCTTTGTTGGTTTGTATGTCAAAAGTGCCTCTCTTTTTCTGTTTATATGTCTGAAGTGTTTGTCTTTGTTGGTTTGTATGTATGATGTGTCTGTCTTTGTTTTTTTGTATTTCTAAAGTACCTGTATTTCTCTGTTTGTATGTCTGAAGTGTTTGTCTTTGTGGGTTTGTATGTCTGAAGTGTTTTTGTTGGTTTGAATGTCTAAAGTACCTTTCTTCCTCTGTTTGTATGTCTGAAGTGTTTGTCTTCGTTGGTTGTATGTATGATGTGTCTGTCTTTGTTTTTTTGTATTTCTAAAGTACCTGTATTTCTCTATTTGTATGTCTGAAGTGTTTGTCTTTGTTGTTTGTATGTCTGAAGTGTCTGTCTTTGTTGGTTTGTATGTCTAAAGTGCCTGTCTTTCTCTGTTTGTATGTCTAAAGTGTTTGTCTTTGTTGGTTTGTATGTCAAAAGTGCCTCTCTTTTCTGTTTATATGTCTGAAGTGTTTGTCTTTGTTGTTTGTATGTCTGAAGTGTCTGTCTTTGTTGGTTTGTATGTCTAAAGTGTCTGTCTTTCTCTGTTTGTATGTCTGAAGTGTTTTTCTTTGTCGGTTTTTATGTCCGAAGTGTCTGTCTTTTTTGGTTTGTATGTGTACATTAGATGTCTTTCTCTGGTTCTATATCTAAAGTGTCTCTCTTTGATGGTTTGTATGTCTATAGTGTCTGTCTTTGTTGGTTTGTATGTCAAAAGTGCCTCTCTTTTCTGTTTATATGTCTGAAGTGTTTGTCTTTGTTGGTTTGTATGTATGATGTGTCTGTCTTTGTTTTTTGTATTTCTAAAGTACTGTATTTCTCTGTTTGTATGTCTGAAGTGTTTGTCTTTGTGGGTTTGTATTTCTGAAGTGTTTGTCTTTGTTGGTTTGTATGTCTAAAGTGCCTGTCTTTCTCTGTTTGTATGTCTAAAGTGTTTGTCTTTGTTGGTTTGTATGTATGATGTGTCTGTCTTTGTTTTTTTGTATTTCTAAAGTACCTGTTTTTCTCTGTTTGTATGTCTGAAGTGTTTGTCTTTGTGGGTTTGTATGTCTGAAGTGTTTGTCTTTGTTGGTTTGTATGTCTAAAGTGCCTGTCTTTCTCTGTTTGTATGTCTAAAGTGTTTGTCTTTGTTGGTTTGTATGTCAAAAGTGCCTCTCTTTTTCTGTTTATATGTCTGAAGTGTTTTTCTTTGTTGTTTGTATGTCTGAAGTGTCTGTATTTGTTGGTTTGTATGTCTAAAGTGTCTGTCTTTCTCTGTTTGTATGTCTGAAGTGTTTTTCTTTGTTTGTTTTTATGTCCGAAGTGTCCGTCTTTTTTGGTTTGTACGTGTACATTAGATGTCTTTCTCTGGTTCTATATCTAAAGTTTCTCTCTTTGATGGTTTGTATGTCTATAGTGTCTGTCTTTGTTGGTTTGTATGTCTGAAGTGTCTGTCTTTGTTGGTTTGTATGTCAAAAGTGCCTCTCTTTTTCTGTTTATATGTCTGAAGTGTTTGTCTTTGTTGGTTTGTGTGTCTGAAGTGTCTGTCTTTGTTGGTTTGTATATCTAAAGTGCCTGTCTATCTCTGTTTGTATGTCCAAAGTGTTTGTCTTTGTTGGTTTGTATGTCTGAAGTGTCTGTCTTTGCTGGTTTGTATGTCAAAAGTGCCTCTCTTTTTCTGTTTATATGTCTGAAGTGTTTGTCTTTGTTGTTTGTATGTCTGAAGTTTCTGTATTTGTTGGTTTGTATGTCTAAAGTGTCTGTCTTTCTCTGTTTGTATGTCTGAAGTGTCTGTCTTTGTTGGTTTGTATGTCTAAAGTGTCTGTCTTTCTCTGTTTGTATGTCTGAAGTGTTTGTCTTTGTAGGCTATATGTATGAAGTGCCTGTCCTTATTGGTATGTATGTCCAAAGTGCCTGTTCTTCTCTGTTTGTATGTCTGAAGTGTTTGTCTTTGTTGGTTTGTATGTCTGAAGTGTCTGTCTTTGTTGGTTTGTATGTCTAAAGTGTCTGTCTTTGTTTGTATGTCTGAAGTGTCTGTCTTTGCTGGTTTGTATTTCTAAAGTGCCTGTATTTCTCTGTTTGTAGTCTAAAGTGTCTGTCTTTGCTGGTATGTATGTCTAAAGTGCTTGTCTTTCTCTGTTTTTATGTTTAAAGTGTCTGTTTTTCTCTGTTTGTATGTCTGAAGTGTCTGTCTTTGTTGGTTTCTATGTCTAAAGTGCTTGTCCTTCTCTGTCTGTGTGTCTAAAGTGTCTGTCTTTCTCTGTTTTTATGTCTGAAGTGTCTATCTTTGTTGGTTTGTATGTCTAAAGTGCTTGTATTCCTCTGTTCGTAGGTCTGAAGTGTCTGTCTTTGTTGGTTTGTATGTCTATAGTACATGACTTTCTCTGTTTGTATGTCTAAAGTGTCTGTCTTTGCTGGTTTGTATGTCTATAGTGTCTGTCTTTGTAGGTTTGTATGTCTAAAGTGCCTGTCTTTGTTGGTTTGTATGTCTGAAGTGTCTGTTCTTGTTGGTTTGTATGTCTAAAGTGCTTGTCTTTCTCTGTTTGTATAACTAAAGTGTTTGTTTTTTTGGTTTGTATATCTGAAGTGTCTGTCTTTGTTGATTTGTATGTCTAAAATGTTTGTCTTTGTTGGTTTGCTTGTCTGAAGTGTCTGACTTTGTTGGTTTGTATGTCTAAAGTGTTTGTCTTTGTTGGTTTGCTTGTCTGAAGTGTCTGTCTTTGTTTGTTTGTATGTCTGAAGTGTCTGTCTTTGTTGGTTTGTATGTGTGAAGTGTCTGTCTTTGTTGGTTTGTATGTCTGAAGTGTTTGTCTTTGTTGGTTTGTATGTGTGAAGTGTCTGTCTTTGTTGGTTTGTATGTCTGAAGTGTTTGTCTTTGTTGGTTTGTATGTCTGAAGTGTCTATCTTTGTTGGTTTGTATGTCTAAAGTGCTTGTCTTTCTCTGTATGTATGTCTGAAGTGTCTGTCTTTCTCTGTTTGTATGTCTAAAGTGTTTGTCTTTCTCTGTTTGTGTGTCTGAAGTGTTTGTCATTGTTGGTTTGTATGTCTGAAGTGTCTGTCTTTGTTAGTTTGTTTGTTTAAAGTGCCTGTCTTTCTCTATTTATATGCCTGAAGTGTTTTCCTTTGTTGTTTGTATGTCTGAAGTGTCTGTCTTTGTTGGTTTAAATATCTAAAGAGATTGTCTTTATCTGTTTGTATGTCTGAAGTGTTTGTCTTTGTTGGTTTGTATGTCTGAAGTGTCTGTCTTTGTTGGTTTGTATGTCTAAAGTGCCTGTCTTTCTCTGTTTATATGTCTGAAGTGTTTGTCTTTGGTGGTTTGTATGTCTGAGGTGTCTGTCTTTGTTGGTTTGTATGTCTAAAGTGCCTGTCTTTCTATGTTTGTATGTCTTAAGTTTTTGTCATTGTTGGTTTGTATGTCTGAAGTGTCTGTCTTTGTTGGTTTGTATGTCTAAAGTGTCTGTCTTTCTCGGTTTGTATGTCTGAAGTGTCTGTCTTTGTTGGTTTGTATGTCTATAGTACATATCTTTCTCTTTTTGTATGTCTAAAGTGTCTGTCTTTGCTGGTTTGTATGTCTATAGTGTCTGTCTTTGTTGGTTTGTATGTCTAAAGTGCCTGTCTTTGTTGGTTGGTATGTCTGAAGTGTCTGTCTTTGTTGGTTTGTATGTCTAAAGTGGTTGTCTTTCTCTGTTTGTATGTCTAAAGGGTTTGTCTTTGTTGGTTTGTATGTCTTAAGTGTCTGTCTTTGTTGGTTTGTATGTCTAAAGTGTTTGTCTTTGTTGGTTTGCTTGTCTGAAGTGTCTGTCTTTGTTGGTTTATATGTCTTAAGTGTTTGTCTTTGTTGGTTTGCTTGTCTGAAGTGTCTTTCTTTGTTTGTTTGTATGTCTGAAGGGTTTGTCTTTGTTTGCTTGTATGTGTGAAGTGTCTGTGTTTGTTAGTTTGTATGTCTGAAGTGTTTGTTTTTGTTGGTTTGTATGTCTGAAGTGTCTGTTTTTGTTTTTTTGTATGTCTAAAGTGTCTGTCTTTTTCTTTTTGTATGTCAGCAGCGTTTGTCTTTGTTGGTTTGTGTGTTTGAAGTTTCTGTCTTTCTCTGTTTGTATGTCTGAATTGTTTGTCTTTGTTGTTTGTATGTCTGAAGGTTCTGTCTTTGTTGGTTTGTATGTCTAAAGTGCCTGTATTTCTCTGTTTGTATGTCTGAAGTGTTTGTCTTTGTTGATTTGTATGTCTGAAGTGTCTGTCTTTCTCTGTTTGTATGTCTAAAGTGTTTGTCTTTCTTGGTTTGTGTGTCTGAATTGTTTTTCTTTGTTTGTTTGTATGTCTGAAGTGTCTGTCTTTGTTGGTTTGTATGTCTAAAGTGTCTGTCTTTCTCTGTTTGTATGTCTGAAGTGTTTGTCTTTGTTGGTTTGTATGTCTGAAGTGTCTCTCTTTGTTGGTTTGTATGTATAAAGTGTCTGTCTTTCTCAGTTTGTATGTCTGAAGTGTTCGTCTTTCTCTGTTTGTATGTCTGAAGTTTCTGTCTTTGTTGGTTTATATGTATAAAGTACCGGTCTTTCTCTGATTGTATGTCTGAAGTGTTTGTCTTTGTTGGTTTGAATGTCTAAAGTACCTGTCTTCCTCTGTTTGTATGTCTGAAGTGTTGTCTTTGTGGGTTTGTATGTCTGAAGTGTTTGTCTTTGTTGGTTTTTATGTCTAAAGTGCCTGTCTTTCTCTGTTTGTATGTCTAAAGTGTTTGTCTTTGTTGGTTTGTATGTCAAAAGTGCTCTCTTTTTCTGTTTATATGTCTGAAGTGTTTGTCTTTGTTGTTTGTATGTCTGAAGTGTCTGTCTTTGTTGGTTTGTATGTCTAAAGTGTCTGTCTTTCTCTGTTTGTATGTCTGAAGTGTTTTTCTTTGTTGGTTTTATGTCCGAAGTGTCTGTCTTTGTTGGTTTGTATGTGTACATTAGATGTCTTTCTCTTGTTCTATATCTAAAGTGTCTCTCTTTGATGGTTTGTATGTCTATAGTGTCTGTCTTTGTTGGTTTGTATGTCTGAAGTGTCTGTCTTTGTTGGTTTGTATGTCAAAAGTGCCTCTCTTTTCTGTTTATATGTCTGAAGTGTTTGTCTTTGTTGGTTTGTGTGTCTGAAGTATCTGTCTTTGTTGGTTTGTATATCTGAAGTGCCTGTCTTTCTCTGTTTGTATGTCCAAAGTGTTTGTCTTTGTTGGTTTGTATGTCTGTAGTGTCTCTCTTTGTTGGTTTGTATGTCAAAAGTGCCTCTCTTTTTCCGTTTATATGTCTGAAGTGTTTGTCTTTGTTGTTTGTATGTTTGAAGTGTCTGTATTTGTTGGTTTGCATGTATAAAGTGTCTGTCTTTCTCTGTTTGTATGTATGAAGTGTTTGTCTTTGTTGATTTTATGTCCGAAGTGTCTGTCTTTGTTGGTTTGTATGTGTACATTAGATGTCTTTCTCTGTTTGTATGTCTGTAGTGTTTATCTTTGTTGGTTTGTATGTTTGAAGTGTCTGTCTTTGTTGGTTTGTATGTCTAATGTGTAATGTGCTCTTTGTTGGTTTGTATGTCTGAAGCGTCTGTCTTTGTTGGTTTGCATGTCTAAAGTGCCTGTCTTTCTCTGTTTGTATGTCTAAAGTGTCTTTCTTTGCTGGTTTGTATGTCTATAGTGTCTGTCTTTGTTGGTTTGTATGTCTAAAGTGCCTGTCTTTGTTGGTTTGTATTTCTGAAGTGTCTGTCTTTGTTGTTATGTATGTCTAATGTGCTTTTCTTTCTCATTTTGTATGTCTAAAGTGTTTGTCTTTGTTTGTTTGTATGTCTGAAGTGTCTGTCTTTGTTGGTTTGTATGTCTAAAGTGTTTGCCTTTGTTGGTTTGCTTGTCTGAAGTGTCTGTCTTTGTTGGTTTGTATGTTTAAAGTGCCTGTCTTTCTTTGTTTGTATGTCTGAAGTGTTTGTCTTTGTTGTTTGTATGTCTGAAGTGTCTGTCTTTGTTGGTTTGTATGTCTAAAGTGTTTGTCTTTCTCTGTTTGTATGTCTGAAGTGTTTTTCTTTGTTGGTTGGAATGTCTGAAATGTCTGTCTTTGTTGATTTGTATGTCTAAAGTGCCTGTCTTTCTCTGTTTGTATGTCTGAAGTGTTTGTCTTTGTTGGTTTGTATGTTTAAAGTGACTGTCTTTCTTTGTTTGTATGTCTGAAGTGTTTGTCTTTGTTGTTTGTATGTCTGAAGTGTCTGTCTTTGTTGGTTTGTATGTCTAAAGTGTTTGTCTTTCTCTGTTTGTATGTTTGAAGTGTTTGTCTTTGTTGGTTTGTATGTCTGAGGTGTCTGTCTTTGTTGGATTGTATGTCTAAAGTGCCTGTCTTTCTATGTTTGTATGTCTGAAGTGTTTGTCTTTGTTGGTTTGTATGTCTCAAGTGTCTGTCTTTGTTGGTTTGTTTGTCTAAAGTGCCTGTCTTTCTCTGTTTGTATGTCTGAAGTGTGCGTCTTTGTTGGTTTGTATGTCTGAAGTGTATGTCTTTGTTGGTTTGTATGTCTAAAGTGTCTGTCCTTCTCTGTTTGTATTTCTGAAGTGTTTGTCTTTGTTGGTTTGTATGTCTGATGTGTCTGTCTTTGTTTGTTTGTATTTCTAAAGTGCCTGACTTTGTTTGATTGTATGTCTCAAGTGTTTGTCTTTGTTGGTTTGTATGTCTGAAGTGTCTCTCTTGTTGGTTGTATGTATAAAGTGTCTGTCTTTCTCTGTTTGTATGTCTGAAGTGTTCGTCTTTGTTGGTTTGTATGTCTGATATGTCTGTCTTTGTTTGTTTGTATTTCTAAAGTGCCTGACTTTGTTTGATTGTATTTCTGAAGTGTGCGTCTTTGTTGGTTTGTATGTCTGAAGTGTCTGTCTTTGTTGGTTTGTATGTCTAAAGTGTCTGTCTTTCTCTGTTTGTATTTCTGAAGTGTTTGTCTTTGTTGGTTGTATGTCTGATGTGTCTGTCTTTGTTTGTTTGTATTCTAAAGTGCCTGACTTTGTTTGTTTGTATGTCTCAAGTGTTTGTCTTTGTTGGTTTGTATGTCTGAAGTGTCTCTCTTTGTTGGTTTGTATGTATAAAGTGTCTGTCTTTCTCAGTTTGTATGTCTGAAGTGTTCGTTTTTCTCTGTTGTATGTCTGAAGTTTTGTCTTTGTTGGTTTATATGTATAAAGTACTGTCTTTCTCTGATTGTATGTCTGAAGTGTTTGTCTTTGTCGGTTTGTATGTCTGAAGTGTCTGTCTTTGTTGGTTTGAATGTCTAAAGTACCTGTCTTCCTCTGTTTGTATATCTGAAGTGTTTGTCTTCGTTGGTTTGTATGCATGATGTGTCTGTCTTTGTTTTTTGTATTTCTAAAGTACCTGTATTTCTCTGTTTGTATGTCTGAAGTGTTTGTCTTTGTGGGTTTGTATTTCTGAAGTGTTTGTCTTTGTTAGTTTTTATGTCCGAAGTGCCTGTCTTTTTTGGTTTGTATGCGTACATTAGATGTCTTTCTCTGGTTCTATATCTATAGTGTCTCTCTTTGATGGTTTGTATGTCTATAGTGTCTGTCTTTGTTGGTTTGTATGTCAAAAGTGCCTCTCTTTTTGTTTATATGTCTGAAGTGTTTGTCTTTGTTGGTTTGTATGTATGATGTGTCTGTCTTGGTTTTTTGTATTTCTAAAGTACTGTATTTCTCTGTTTGTATGTCTGAAGTGTTTGTCTTTGTGGGTTTGTATGTCTGAAGTGTTTGTCTTTGTTGGTTTGAATGTCTAAAGTACTGTCTTCCTCTGTTTGTATGTCTGAAGTGTTTGTCTTCGTTGGTTTGTATGTATGATGTGTCTGTCTTTGTTTTTTTTTTGTATTTCTAAAGTACCTGTATTTCTCTGTTTGTACGTCTGAAGTGTTTTTCTTTGTGGGTTTGTATTTCTGAAGTGTTGTCTTTGTTGGTTTGTATGTCTAAAGTGCCTGTCTTTCTCTGTTTGTATGTCTAAAGTGTTTGTCTTTGTTGGTTTGTATGTCAAAAGTGCCTCTCTTTTTCTGTTTATATGTCTGAAGTGTTTGTCTTTGTTGTTTGTGTGTCTGAAGTTTCTGTATTTGTTGGTTTGTATGTCTAAAGTGTCTGTCTTTCTCTGTTTGTATGTCTGAAGTGTTTTCTTTGTTGGTTTTATGTCCGAAGTGTCAGTTTTTTTGGTTTGTATGTGTACATTAGATGTCTTTCTCTGGTTCTATATCTAAAGTTTCTCTCTTTGATGGTTTGTATGTCTATAGTGTCTGTCTTTGTTGGTTTGTATGTCTGAAGTGTCTGTCTTTGTTGGTTTGTATGTCAAAAGTGCCTCTCTTTTCTGTTTATATGTCTGAAGTGTTTGTCTTTGTTGGTTTGTGTGTCTGAAGTGTCTTCCTTTGTTGGTTTGTATATCTAAAGTGCCTGTCTTTCTCTGTTTGTATGTCCAAAGTGTTTGTCTTTGTTGGTTTGTATGTCTGAAGTGTCTGTCTTTGTTGGTTTGTATGTCAAAAGTGCCTCTCTTTTTCTGTTTATATGTCTGAAGTGTTTGTCTTTGTTGTTTGTGTGTCTGAAGTTTCTGTATTTGTTGGTTTGTATGTCTAAAGTGTCTGTCTTTCTCTGTTTGTATGTATGAAGTGTTTGCCTTTGTTGGTTTTATGTCGAAGTGTCTGTCTTTGTTGGTTTGTATGTGTACATTAGATGTCTTTCTCTGTTCTATATCTAAAGTGTCTCTCTTTGATGGTTTGTATGTCAGATAGTGTCTGTCTTTGTTGGTTTGTATGTCTGAAGTGTTTGTCTTGGTTGGTTTGTGTGTCTGAAGTGTCTTCCTTTGTTGGTTTGTATATCTAAAGTGCCTGTCTTTCTCTGTTTGTATGTCAAAAGTGTTTGTCTTTGATGGTTTGTATGTCTGAAGTGTCTGTCTTTGTTGGTTTGTATGTGTAAAGTGCCTGTCTTTCTCTGTCTGTATGTCTCAAGTGTTTGTTTTTGTTGGTTTGTTTGTTTGAGTTGCCTGTGTTTGTTGGTTTGTATGTCTAAAGTGCCTGTCTTTCTATGTTTATATGTCTGAAGTTTTGTCTTGTGGTTTCTATGTCTGAAGTGTCTGTCTTTGTTGGTTTGTATGTCTAAAGTGCCGTCTTTCTCTGTTGTATGTCTGAAGTGTCCGTCTTTGTTGGTTTGTATGTCTATAGTGAATGTCTTTCTCTGTTTGTATGTCTAAAGTGTCTGTCTTTGCTGGTTTGTATGTCTATAGTATCTGTCTTTTTTGGTTTGTATGTCTAAAGTGCCTGTCTTTGTTGGTTTGTATTTCTGAAGTGTATGTCTTTGTTGGTTTGTATGTCTAATGTGCTTGTCTTTCCAATGTTTGTATGTCTAAAGTGTTTGTCTTTGTTTGTTTGTATGTCTGAAGTGTCTGTCTTTGTTGGTTTGTATGTCTAAAGTGTTTGTCTTTCTCTGTTTGTATGTCTGAAGTGTTTGTCTTTGTTGGTTTGTATGTCTGAAGTGTCTGTCTTTGTTGGTTTGTATGTCTAAAGTGCCTGTCTTTCTCTGTTTGTATGTCTGAAGTGTTTGTCTTGGTTGGTTTGTATGTCTGAAGTGTCTGTCTTTGTTTGGTTGTATTTCTAAAGTACCTGGCTTTGTTGGTTCGTATGTCTGAAGTGTTTGTCTTTGTTGGTTTGTATGCTAAAATGCCTCTCTTCTATGTTTGTATGTCTGAAGTGTCTGTCTTTGTGGTTTGTATGTCTAAAGTGTTTGTCTTTCTCTGTTTGTATGTCTGAAGTGTTTGTCTTTGTGGTTGAATGTCTGAAGTGTCTGTCTTGTTGGTTTGAATGTCCTAAAGTGCCTGTCTTTCTCTGTTTGTATGTTTGAAGTGTTGTCTTTGTTGGTTTGTATGTCTGAAGTGTCTGTCTTTGTTGGTTTGTATGTCTAAAGTGCTGTCTTTCTCTGTTTGTATGTCTGAAGTGTGTGTCTTTGTTGGTTTGTATGTCTGATGTGTCTCTCTTTGTTTGTTTGTATTTCTAAAGTGCTTGACTTTGTTGGTTTGTATGTTTGAAGTGTTTGTCTTTGTTGGTTTGTATGTCTGATGTGTCTGTCTTTGTTGGTTTGTATGTCTAAAGTGCTTGTCTTTCTCTGTTTGCATGTCTGAAGTGTTTGTCTTTGTTCTTTATATGTCTGAAGTTTTTGTCTTTGTTGGTTTCTATGTCTGAAGTGTCTGTCTTTGTTGGTTTGTATGTCTAAAGTGCTGTCTTTCTCTGTTTGTATGTCTGAAGTGTCCGTCTTTGTTGGTTTGTATGTCTATAGTGAATGTCTTTCTCTGTTTGTATGTCTAAAGTGTCTGTCTTTGCTGGTTTGTATGTCTATAGTATCTGTCTTTTTTGGTTTGTATGTCTAAAGTGCCTGTCTTTGTTGGTTTGTATTTCTGAAGTGTATGTCTTTGTTGGTTGTATTTCTAATGTGCTTGTCTTTCCAATGTTTGTATGTCTAAGTGTTTGTCTTGTTTGTTTGTATGTCTGAAGTGTCTGTCTTTGTTGGTTTGTATGTCTAAAGGTTTGTCTTTCTCTGTTTGTATGTCTGAAGTGTTTGTCTTTGTTGGTTTGAATGTCTGAAGTGTCTGTCTTTGTTGGTTTGTATGTCTAAAGTGCCTGTCTTTCTCTGTTTGTATGTCTGAAGTGTTTGTCTTGGTTGGTTTGTATGTCTGAAGTGTCTGTCTTTCTCTGTTTGTATGTCTGAAGTGTTTGTCTTTGTGGTTTGAATGTCTGAAGTGTCTGTCTTTGTTGGTTTGAATGTCTAAAGTGCCTGTCTTTCTCTGTTTGTATGTTGAAGTGTTTGTCTTTGTTGGTTTGTATGTCTGAAGTGTCTGTCTTTGTTGGTTTGTATGTCTAAAGTGCCTGTCTTCTCTGTTTGTATGTCTGAAGTGTGTGTCTTTGTTGGTTTGTATGTCTGATGTGTCTCTCTTTGTTTGTTTGTATTTCTAAAGTGCCTGTCTTTGTTGGTTTGTAGGTCTAAAGTGTTTGTCTTTCTGTGTTTGTATGTCAGAAGTGTTTGTCTTTGATGGTTTGTATATCTGAAGTGTATGTCTTTGTTGGTTTGTATGTCTAATGTAATGTCTTTCTCTGTTTGTATGTCTAAAGAGTTTGTCTTTGTTTTTGTTTGTATGTCTGAAGTGTTTGCTTGTCTGAAGTGTCTTTCTTTGTTGGTGTGTATGTCTAAAGTGTCTGTCTTTCTCTGTTTGTGTGTCTGAAGTGTTTGTCTTGGTTGGTCTGTGTGTCTGAAGTGTCTGTCTTTGTTTGTATTTCTAAAGTGCCTGACTTTGTCTGGTTTGTGTTTGTCTTTTTTGGTTTGCTTGTCTGAAGTGTCTGTCTTTGTTGGTTTGTATGTCTAAAGTGTCTGTCTTTCTCTGTTTGTATGTCTTAAGTGTTTTTCTTTGTTTGTTTGTATTTCTAAAGTGCCTGGCTTTGTTGGTTCGTATGTCTAAAGTGTTTGTCTTTCTCTGTTTGTATATCTGAAGTGTTTGTCTTTGTTGGTTTGAATGTCTAAAGTGCCTGTCTTTCTCTGTTTGTATGTTTGAAGTGTTTGTCTTTGTTGGTTTCTATGTCTGAGGTGTCTGTCTTTGTTGGTTTGTATGTCTAAAGTGCCTGTCTTTCTATGTTAGTATGTCTTAAGTGTTTGTCTTTGTTGGTTTGTATGTCTGAAGTGTCTGTCTTTGTTGGTTTGTATGTCTAAAGTGCCTGTTTTTCTCTGTTTGTATGTCTGAAGTGTGTGTCATTGTTGGTTTGTATGTCTGAAGTGTCTGTCTTTGTTGGTTTGTATGTGTAAAGTGTCTGTCTTTCTCTGTTTGTATGTCTGAAGAGTTTGTCTTTGTTGGTTTGTATGTCCGAAGTGTCTGTTTTTGTTGGTTTGTATGTCTACATTACATGTCTTTCTCTGTTTCTATGTCTAAAGTGTCTGTCTTTGTTGGTTTGTATATCTAAAGTGCCTGTCTTTCTCTATTTGTATGTCTGAAGTGTTTGTCTTTGTTGGTTTGTATGTCTGAAGTGTCTGTCTTTGTTGGTTTGTATGTCTAAAGTGTTCGTCTTTCTCTGTTTGTATGTCTAAAGTGTTTGTCTTTGTTTGTTTGTAGGTCTGAAGTGTCTGTCTTTGTTGGTTTGTATGTCTGAAGTGTTTGTCTTTGTTGGTTGTATGTCTAAAGTGCCTGTCTTTCTCTGTTTGTATGTCTGAAGTGTTTGTCTTTGTTGGTCTGTATGTCTAAAGCGCCTGACTTTCTCTGTTTGTATGTCTGAAGTGTTTGTCTTTGTTGGTTTGTATGTCTGAAGTGTCTGTCTTTGTTGGTTTGTATGTCTAAAGTGCCTATCTTTCTGTTTTGTATGTCTGAAGTGTCTGTCTTTGTTGTTTTGTATGTCTAGAGTGCTCAGACATACAAACAGAGAAAGACAGGCACTTAAGACATACGAACAGAGAAAGACAAGCACTTTAGACATACAAAACAAGAAAGACAGACACTTATGACATACAAACCAACAAAGACAAACACTTCAGACAGACAAACAGAGAAAGAGAGACACTTTAGACATACAAACAGAGAAAGACAGACACTTCAGACATACAAACCAACAAAGACAAACACTTCAGATATACAAACTAACAAAGACAGATACTTCACACATACAAACCAACAAAGACAGACACTTCAGACATACAAACAAACAAAGACAGACACTTCAGACAAGCAAACCAACAAAGACAAACACTTCAGACATACAAACCAACAAAGATAGACACTTCAGACAAGCAAACCAACAAGGACAAACACTTTAGACTTACAGAAAAACAAAGACAGACACTTCAGACATACAAACCAACAAAGACAAACACTTCAGACATACAAACTAACAAAGACAGATACTTCACACATACAAACCAACAAAGACAGACACTTCAGACATACAAACAAACAAAGACAGACACTTCAGACAAGCAAACCAACAAAGACAAACACTTCAGACATACAAACCAACAAAGATAGACACTTCAGACAAGCAAACCAACAAGGACAACACTTTAGACTTACAGAAAAACAAAGACATACACTTCAGACAAACAAACCAACAAAGACAGGCACTTTAGACATACAAGCCAACAAAGACAGACACTACAGACATACAAACCAGCAAAGACAGAAACTTTAGACATACAAACAGAGAAAGACGTGTACTATAGATATACAAACCAACAAAGACAGACACTTCAGACATACAAACAGACAAAGACAAGCACTTTAGATATACAAACCAACAAAGACAGACACTTCAGACATACAAACAGAGAAAGACAAGCACTCTAGACATACAAACAACAAAGACAGACACTTCAGACATACAAACAGAGAAAGACAGGCACTTTAGACATACAAACCAACAAAGACAGACACTTCAGACATAAAAACCAACAAAGACAAACACTTCAGACATACAAACAGAGAAAGACAGGCGCTTTAGACATACAGACCAACAAAGACAAACACTTCAGACATACAAACAGAGAAAGAAAGGCACTTCAGACATACGAACAGAGAAAGACAAGCACTTTAGACATACAAACCAAGAAAGACAGACACTTCAGACATACAAACCAACAAAGACAAACACTTCATACATACAAACAGAGAAAGAGAGACACTTTAGACATACAAACAGAGAAAGACAGACACTTCAGACATACAAACCAACAAAAACAGTCACTTCAAACATACAAACACAGAAAGACAAGCACTTTAGACATACAAACCAACAAAGAAAGACACTTCAGACTTACAAACCAACAAAGACAAACACTTCAGACATACAAACCAACAAAGAAAGACACTTCACACATACAAGCCAACAAAGACAGACACTTCAGACATACAAACAAACAAAGACAAACACTTCAGACCTACAAACAGAGAAAGACAGACACTTTAGACAGACAAACCAACAAAGACAGAGACTTCAGACATACAAACAGAGAAAGACAAACACTTTAGACATACAAACAGAGAAAGGCAAGCACTTTAGACATACAAACCAGCAAAGACAGACGCTTTAGACATACAAACAAAGAAAGACAGGCACTTCAGACATACAAACCAACAAAGACAGACACTTCAGACATACAAAAAGAGAAAGGCAGGCACTTTAGACATACAAACCAACAAAGACAGACACTTCAGACACACAAACCAACAAAGACAAACACTTCATACATACAAACAGAGAAAGACAGCACCTTAGACATACAAACCAACAAAGACAGACACTTCAGATATACAACCAACAAAGACAAACACTTCAGACATACAAAGAGAGAAAGACAGGCCCTTTAGAAATAAAAACCAACAAAGACAAATACTTCAGACATACAAACAGAAAAAGACTGACACTTCAGACATACAAACCAACAAAGACAAAACACTTCAGACATACAAACAGAGAAAGACAAATACTTTAGACATACAAACAGAGAAAGACAGACACTTCAGACATACACATCAAAAAAGACAAGCACTTTTGACATACAAACCAACAAAGACAGACGCTTCAGACATACAAACCAACAAAGACAACACTTTAGACAAACAAACCAACAAAGACAAAACACTTCAGACATACAAACAGAGAAAGACAAATACTTTAGACATACAAACAGAGAAAGACAGACACTTCAGACATACACATCAAAAAGACAAGCACTTTTGACATACAAACCAACAAAGACAGACACTTCAAACATACACACCAACAAAGATAAACACTAGAGACATACAAACAGAGAAAGACATTCACTTCAGGCATACAAACTAACAAAGACAGACACTTCAGACATATAAACCAACAAAGACAAACACTTCAGACATACAAACAGAGAAAAATAAACACTTTAGACATACAAACAGAGAAAGACAGACACTTTAGACATACAAACCACCAAAGACAGACACTTCAGACATACAAACAGAGAAAGACAAGCACTTTAGACATACAAACCAACAAAGACAGACACTTCAGACATACAAACCAATAAAGACAGACACTTCAGACATACAAACCAACAAAGACAAATACTTTAGACATACAAACCAACAAAGACAGACACTTTAAACATTCACACCAACAAAGATAAACCCTACAGACATACAAACAGAGAAAGACATGCACTTTAGACATACAAACTAACAAAGACAGACACTTCAGACATACAAACCAACAAAGACAAACACTTCAGACATACAAACAGAGAAAAACAAACACTTTAGACATACAAACAGAGAAAGACAGACACTTCAGACATACAAAACAACAAAGACAGACACTTCAGACATACAAACAAAGAAAGACAAGCACTTTAGACATACAAACCAACAAAGACAGACACTTCAGACATACAAATCAACAAAGACAAACACTTAAGACATACAAACCAAAAAAGACAGATACTTCACAAATACAAACCAACAAAGACAGACACTTCAGACATACAAACAAACAAAGACAGACACTTCAGACAAGCAAACCAACAAAGACAAACACTTCAGACATACAAACCAAAAAAGATAGACACTTCAGACAAGCAAACCAACAAAGACAAACACTTTAGACATACAAACAAACAAAGACAGCCACTTCAGACATACAAACAAACAAAGAAAAACACTTTAAACATACAAACAGAGAAACACAAGCACTTTAGACTTAGAAACCAACAAAGACAGACATACAAAGACAGACACTTCAAACATACACATCAAGAAAGATAAACACTACAGACATACAAACAGAGAAAGACATGCACTTTAGACATACAAACTAACAAAGACAGACACTTCAGACATACACACCAACAAAGACAAACACTTCAGACATACAAACAGAGAAAAACAAACACTTTAGACATACAAACAGAGAAAGACAGACACTTCAGACATACAAAACAACAAAGACAGACACTTCAGACATACAAACAGAGAATGACAAGCACTTTAAACATACTAACCAACAAAGACAGACACTTCAGACATACACACCAACAAAGACAAACACTTCAGACATACAAACCAACAAAGACAGATACTTCACACATACAAACCAACAAAGACAGACACTTCAGACATACAAACAAACAAAGACAGACACTTCAGACAAGCAAACCAACAAAGATAAACACTTCAGACATACAAACCAACAAAGATAGACACTTCAGACAAGCAAACCAACAAAGACAAACACTTTAGACATAAAAGCCAAGAAAGAAAGACATTATAGACATACAAACCAGCAAAGACAGACACTTTAGACATACAAAACAGAGCAAGACGTGTACTATAGATATTCAAACCAACAAACACAGACACTTCAGACATACAAACAGAGAAAGACAAGCACTTTAGACATACAAACCAACAAAGACAGACACTTCTGACATACAAACAGAGAAAGACAGGCACTTTAGACATACAAACCAACAAAGACAGACACTTCAGACATACAAAAAAAAACAAAGACAAACACTTCAGACATACAAACAGAGAAAGACAGGCACTTTAGACATACAGACCAACAAAGACAAACACTTCAGACATACAAACAGAGAAAGACAGGCACTTCAGACATACGAACAGAGAAAGACAAGCACTTTAGACATATAAAACAAGAAAGACAGACACTTATGACATACAAACCAACAAAGACAAACACTTCAGACAGACATACAGAGAAAGTGAGACACTTTAGACATACAAACAGAGAAAGACAGACACTTCAGACATACAAACCAACAAAGACAAACACTTCAGACATACAAACTAACAAAGACAGATACTTCACACATACAAACCAACAAAGACAGACACTTCAGACATACAAACAAACAAAGACAGACACTTCAGACAAGCAAACCAACAAAGAAAACACTTCAGACATACAAACCAACAAAGATAGACACTTCAGACAAGCAAACCAACAAAGACAAACACTTTAGACATACAAATAAACAAAGACAGACACTTCAGACATACAAACCAACAAAGAAAAACACTTTAAACATACAAACAGAGAAAGACAAGCACTTTAGACTTAGAAACCAACAAAGACAGACACTTCAGACAAACAAACCAACAAAGACAGGCACTTTAGATATACAAGCCTTAAAGACAGACACTATAGACATACAAACCAGCAAAGACAGACACTTTAGACACACAAACAGAGCAAGACGTTTGCTATAGACATACAAACCAGCAAAGAGAGACACTTCAGACATACAAACCAACAAAGACAAACACTTCAGACATACAAACCAACAAAGACAGACACTTCAAACATACAAGCCAACAAAGACAGACACTTCAGACATACAAACAGACAAAGACAAGCACTTTAGACATACAAACCAACAAAGACAGACACTTCAGACATACAAACAGAGAAAGACAAGCACTCTAGACATACAAAACAACAAAGACAGACACTTCAGACATACAAACAGAGAAAGACAGGCACTTTAGACATACAAACCAACAAAGACAGACACTTCAGACATACAAACCAACAAAGACAAACACTTCAGACATACAAACAGAGAAAGAAAGGCACTTCAGACATACGAACAGAGAAAGACAAGCACTTTAGACATACAAAACAAGAAAGACAGACACTTCAGACATACAAACCAACAAAGACAAACACTTCATACATACAAAAAGAGAAAGAGAGACACTTTAGACATACAAACAGAGAAAGACAGACACTGCAGACCTACAAACCAACAAAAACAGTCACTTCAGACATACAAACACAGAAAGACAAGCACTTTAGACATACAAACCAACAAAGAAAGACACTTCAGACATACAAACCAACAAAGACAAACACTTCAGACATACAAACCAACAAAGACAGACACTTCACACATACAAGCCAACAAAGACAGACACTTCAGACATACAAAAAAAAACAAAGACAAACACTTCAGACATACAAACAGAGAAAGACAGACACTTTAGACATACAAACCAACAAAGACAGACACTTCAGACATACAAACAGAGAAAGACAAACACTTTAGACATACAAACAGAGAAAGACAAGCACTTTAGACATACAAACCAGCCAAGACAGACACTTTAGACATACAAACAAAGAAAGACAGGCACTTCAGACATACAAACCAACAAAGACAGACACTTCAGACATACAAACCAACAAAGACAAACACCTTAGACATACAAACAGAGAAAAATGTGTACTATAGATATACAAACCAACAAAGACAGACACTTCAGACATACAAACAGAGAAAGACAAGCACTTTAGACATACAAACCAACAAAGACAGACACTTCAGAAATACAAACAGAGAAAGACAGGCACTTTAGACATACAAACCAACAAAGACAGACACTTCAGACACACAAACCAACAAAGACAAACACTTCATACATACAAACAGAGAAAGAAAGGCACCTTAGACATCAAAACCAACAAAGACAGACACTTCAGATATACAAACCAACAAAGACAAACACTTCAGACATACAAAGAGAGAAAGACAGGCCCTTTAGAAATAAAAACCAACAAAGACAAATACTTCAGACATACAAACAGAAAAAGACTGACACTTCAGACATACAAACCAACAAAGACAAAACACTTCAGACATACAAACAGAGAAAGACAAACACTTTAGACATACAAACAGAGTAAGACAGACACTTCAGACATACACATCAAAACAGACAAGCACTTTTGACATACAAACCAACAAAGACAGACACTTCAGACATACAAACAGAGAAAGACAAGCACTTTAGACATACAAACCAACAAAGACAGACACTTCAAACATACACACCAACAAAGATAAACACTACAGACATACAAACAGAGAAAGACATTCACTTCAGGCATACAAACTAACAAAGACTGACACTTCAGACATATAAACCAACAAAGACAAACACTTCAGACATACAAACAGAGAAAAACAAACACTTAAGACATACAAACAGAGAAAGACAGACACTTCAGACATACAAACCACCAAAGACAGACACTTCAGACATACAAACAGAGAAAGACAAGCACTTTAGACATACAAACCAACAAAGACAGACACTTCAGACATACAAACCAATAAAGACAGACAATTCAGACATACAAACCAACAAAGACAAATACTTTAGACATACAAACAAACAAGACAGACACTTTAAACATACACACCAACAAAGATAAACCCTACAGACATGCAAACAGAGAAAGACATGCACTTTAGACATACAAACTAACAAAGACAGACACTTCAGACATACAAACCAACAAAGACAAACACTTCAGACATACAAACAGAGCAAAACAAAACACTTTAGACATACAAACAGAGAAAGACAGACACTTCAGACATACAAAACAACAAAGACAGTCACTTCAGACATACAAACAGAGAAAGACAAGCACTTTAGACATACAAACCAACAAAGACAGAAACTTCAGACATACAAATCAACAAAGACAAACACTTCAGACATACAAACCAAAAAAGACAGATACTTCACACATACAAACCAACAAAGACAGACACTTCAGACATACAAACAAACAAAGAAAGACACTTCAGACAAGCAAACCAACAAAGATAGACACTTCAGACAAGCAAAACAACAAAGACAAACACTTTAGACATACAAACAAACAAAGACAGACACTTCAGACATACAAACCAACAAAGAAAAACACTTTAAACATACAAACAGAGAAAGACAAGCACTTTAGACTTAGAAACCAACAAAGACAGACATACAAAGACAGACACTTCAAACATACACATCAACAAAGATAAACACTACAGACATACAAACAGAGAAAGACATGCACTTTAGACATACAAACTAACAAAGACAGACACTTCAGACATACAAGCCAACAAACACAAACACTTCAGACATACAAACAGAGAAAAACAAACACTTTAGACATACAAACAGAAAAAGACAGACACTTCAGACATACAAAACAACAAAGACAGACACTTCAGACATACAAACAAAGAATGACAAGCACTTTAAACATACTAACCAACAAAGACAGACACTTCAGACATACACACCAACAAATACAAACACTTCAGACATACAAACCAACAAAGACAGATACTTCACACATACAAACCAACAAAGACAGACACTTCAGACATACAAACAAACAAAGACAGACACTTCAGACAAGCAAACCAACAAAGACAAACACTTCAGACATACAAACCAACAAAGATAGACACTTCAGACAAGCAAACCAACAAAGACAAACACTTTAGACATACAAGCCAACAAAGAAAGACACTATAGACATACAAACCAGCAAAGACAGACACTTTAGACATACAAAACAGAGCAAGACGTGTACTATAGATATTCAAACCAACAAACACAGACACCTCAGACATACAAACAGAGAAAGACAAGCACTTTCGACATACAAACCAACAAAGACAGACACTTCAGACATACAAACAGAGAAAGACAGGCACTTTAGACATACAAACCAACAAAGACAGACACTTCAGACATACAAACCAACAAAGACAAACACTTCATACATACAAACAGAGAAAGACAGGCACCTTAGACATACAAAACAACAAATAAAGACACTTCAAACATACAAACCAACAAAGACAAGCACTTCAGACATACGAACAGAGAAAGACAGACACTTCAGACATACAAACCAACAAAGGCAGACACTTCAGACATACGAACCAGCAAAGGCAGACACTTCATACATACAAACCAACAAAGACAAACACTTTAGACATACAAACCAACAAAGACAGACACTTCAAACATACACACCAACAAAGATAAACACTAGAGACATACAAACAGAGAAAGACATGCACTTTAGACATACAAACTAACAAAGACACACACTTCAGACATACAAACCAACAAAGACAAACACTTCAGACATACAAACAGAGAAAAACAAACACTTTAGACATACAAACTAACAAACACAGACACTTCAGACATACAAACCAACAAAGACAGACACTTCAGACATACAAAACCAACAAAGAAAGACACTTCAGACATACAAACAGAGAAAGACATGCACTTTAGACATACAAACCAACAAAGACAGACACTTCAGACATACAAACCAACAAAGACAAACACTTCAGACATACAAACCAACAAAGACAGATACTTCACACATACAAACCACCAAAGACAGACACTTCAGACATATAAACAAACAAAGACAGACACTTCAGACAAGCAAACCAACAAAGACAGACACTTCACACAAGCAAACCAACAAAGACAAACACTTTAGACATACAAACCAACAAAGACAGACACTTCAGACATACAAACCAACAAAGCAAAACACTTTAAACATACCAACAGAGAAAGACAAGCACTTTAGACTTACAAACCAACAAAGACAGACACTTCAGACATACAAACCAACAAAGACAGGCACTTTAGACATACAAGCCAACAAAGACAGACACAATGGACATACAAACCAGCAAAGACAGACAATTTAGACATACAAACAGAGAAAGACCTGTACTATAGATATACAAACCAAAAAAGACAGACACTTCAGAAATACAAACAGAGAAAGACAAGCACTTTAGACATACAAACCAACAAAGACAGACACTTCAGACATACAAACAGAGAAAGACAAACACTTTAGACATACAAACAGAGAAAGACAGACACTTCAGACATACAAACCAATAAAGACAAGCACTTTAGACATACAAACCAACAAAAAAAGACACTTCTGACATACAAGCCAACAAAGACAGACACTATAGACATACAAATCATGAAAGACAGACACTTCAGACATACAAACAGAGAAAGACTTGTACTATAGATATACAAACCAACAAAGACAGACACTTCAGACATACAAACAGAGAAAGACAAGCACTTTAGACATACAAACCAACAAAGATAGACACTTCAGACATACAAACAGAGAAATACAAGCACTCTAGACATACAAACCAACAAAGACAGACACTTCAGACATACAAACAGAGAAAGACAGGCACGTTAGACATACAAACCAACAAAGACAGACACTTCAGACATACAAACAGAGAAAGACAAGCACTTTAGACATACAAACCAACAAAGACAGACACTTCAGACATACAAACAGAGAAATGCAAGCACTCTAGACATACAAACCAACAAAGACAAACACTTCAAACATACAACAGAAAAAGACAGGCGCTTTAGACATACAGACCAATAAAGACAAACACTTCAGACATACAAAACAGAGAATGACAAACACTTAAGACATACAAACAGAGAAAGACAGACACTTAAGACATACAAACCAACAAAGACAAGCACTTTAGACATACAAACCAACAAAGATAGACACTTCAGACATACAAACAGAGAAAGACAAGCACTCTACACATACAAACCAACAAAGACAGACACTTCAGACATACAAACAGAGAAAGACAGGCACTTTAGACATACAAACCAACAAAGACAGACACTTCAGACCTACAAACCAACAAAGACAAACACTTCAGACATACAAACAGAGAAAGACAGACACTTTAGACATACAAACAGAGAAAGACAGGCACTTCAGACATACGAACCAGCGAAAGACAAGCACTTTAGACACAGAAACCAACAAAGACAGACACTTCAGACTTACAAACCAACAAAGACAAACACTTCAGACAAAATAACAGAGAAAGAGAGACACTTTAGACATACAAACAGAGAAAGACAGTCACTTCAGACATACAAACAGAGATAGACAAGCACTTTAGACATACAAAACCAACAAAGTCAGACACTTCAGACATACAAACAGAGAAAGACAGACACTTTAGACATACAAACCAACAAAGACATACACTTCAGACATACAAACAGAGAAAGACAGGCACTTTAGACATACAAACCAACAAAGACAGACACTTCAGACATACAAACCAACAAAGACCAACACTTCAGACATACAAACAGAGAAAGACAGGCACCTTAGACATACAAACAAACAAAGACAGACACTTCAGACATTCAAACCAACAAAGACAAACACTTCAGACATACAAACAGAGAAAGACAGGCACTTTAGACATACAAACCAACAAAGACAGACACTTCAGACATACAAACCAACAAAGACAAACACTTCAGACATAGAAACCAACAAAGACAAACACTTCAAACATACAAACAGAGAATGACAAGCACTTTAGACATTCAAACCAACAAAGACAAACACTTCAGACATACAAACAGAGAAAGACAAACACTTTAGACATACGAACCAACAAAGCCAGGCACTTTAGAAATACAAACAACAAAGAAAAACACTTCAGACATACAAACAGAGAAAGACAGACACTTTAGACATACAAACCAACAAAGACAGACACTTCAGACATACAAACAGAGAAAGACAAACACTTTAGACATACAAACAGAGAAAGACAAGCACTTTAGACATACAAACCAGCAAAGACAGACACTTTAGACATACAAACAAAGAAAGACAGGTACTTTAGACTTACAAACCAACAAAGACAGACACTTCAGACATACAAACAGAGAAAGACAGACACTTTAGACATACAAACCAACAAAGACAGACACTTCAGACATACAAACCAACAAAGACAAACACTATAGACATACAAACAGAGAAAGACGTGTACTATCGATATACAAACCAACAAAGACAGACACTTAAGACATACAAACAGAGAAAGACAAGCATTTTAGACCTACAAACCAACAAAGACAGACACTTCAGACATACAAACAAAGAAAGACAGGCACTTTAGACATACAAACCAACAAAGACAGACACTTCAGACACACAAACCAACAAAGACAAACACTTCATACATACAAACAGAGAAAGACAGGCACCTTAGACATACAAAACAACAAAGAAAGACACTTCAGACATACAAACAAAGAAAGACAGAGCACTTTAGACATACAAACCAACAAAGACAGACACTTCAGACACACAAACCAACAAAGACAAACACTTCATACATACAAACAGAGAAAGACAGGCACCTTAGACATACAAAACAACAAATAAAGACACTTCAGACATACAAACCAACAAAGACAAACACTTAAGACATACAAACAGAAAAAGACAGACAATTTAGACATACAAACCAACAAAGACAGACACTTCAGACATACAAACAGAGAAAGACAGGCACTTTAGACATACAAACCAACAAAGACAGACACTTCAGACATACAAACAGAGAAAGAAAGGCACTTTAGACATACAAACCAACAAAGACAGACACTTCAGACATACAAACAGAGAAAGACAGGCACTTTAGACATACAAACCAACAAAGACAGACACTTCAGACACACAAACCAACAAAGACAAACACTTCATACATACAAACAGAGAAAGACAGGCACCTTAGACATACAAAACAACAAATAAAGACACTTCAGACATACAAACCAACAAAGACAAACACTTAAGACATACAAACAGAAAAAGACAGACAATTAGACATACAAACCAACAAAGACAGACACTTCAGACATACAAACAGAGAAAGACAGGCACTTTAGACATACAAACCAACAAAGACAGACACTTCAGACATACAAACAAAGAAAGACAAACACTTCAGACATACAAACAGAGAAAGACAGGCGCTTTAGACATACAGACCAACAAAGACAAACACTTCAGACATACAGACAGAGAAATACAGGCACTTCAGACATACAAACAGAGAAAGACAAGCACTTTAGACATACAAAACAAGAAAGACAGACACTTCAGACATACAAACCAACAAAGACAAACACTTCAGACATACAAACAGAGAAATAGAGACACTTTAGACATACAAACAGAGAAAGACAGACACTTCAGACATACAAACCAACAAAACAGTCACTTCAGACATACAAACAGAGAAAGACAAGCACTGTAGACATACAAACAGGGAAAGACAAACGCTTTAGACATACAAACAAAGAAAGACAGGCACTTTAGACATACAAACCAACAAAGACAGACACTTCAGACATACAAACAGAGAAAGACAAGCACTTTAGACATACAAACCAGCAAAGACAGACACTTTAGACATACAAACAAAGAAAGACAAGCCCTTTAGACATACAAACCAACAAAGACAGACACTTCAGACATACAAACAGAGAAAGACAGACACTTTAGACATACAAACCAACAAAGACAGACACTTCAGACATACAAAGAGAAAAGACAAGCACTTTAGACATACAAACCAACAAAGACAGACACTTCAGAAATACAAACAGAGAAAGACAAGTGATCTAGACATACAAACCAACAAAGACAGACACTTCAGACATACAAACAGAGAAAGACAGACAATTTAGACATACAAACCAACAAAGACAGACACTTCAGACATACAAACAGAGAAAGACAGGCACTTTAGACATACAAACCAACAAAGACAGACACTTCAGACATACAAACCAACAAAGACAAACACTTCAGACATACAAACAGAGAAAGACAGGCACCTTAGACATACAAACCAACAAAGAAGACACTTCAGACATACAAACCAACAAAGACAAACACTTCAGACATACAAACAGAGAAAGACAGGCACTTTAGACATACAAACAGAAAAAGAAATTCACTTTAGACATACAAACAGAGAAAGACAGACACTTCAGACATACACACCAACAAAGACAAGCACTTTTGACATACAAACCAACAAAGACAGACACTTCAGACATACAAACCAACAAAGACAAACACTTTAGACATACTAACCAACAAAGACAGACACTTCAAACACACACACCAACAAAGATAAATACTACAGACATACAAACTTAGAAAGACATGCACTTTAGGCATACAAACTAACAAAGACAGACACTTCAGACATACTAACCAACAAAGAAAAACACTTCAGACATACGAACAGAGAAAAACAAACACTTTAGACATACAAACAAAGAAAGACAGACACTTCAGACATACAAACCAACAAAGGCAGACACTTCAGACATACAAAAAGAGAAAGACAAGCACTTTAGACATACAAACCAACAAGACAGACACTTCAGACATACAAACCAACAAAGACAGACACTTCATACATATAAACCAACAAAGACAAACACTTTAGACATACAAACCAACAAAGACAGACACTTCAAACATACACACCAACAAAGATAAACACTAGAGACATACAAACAGAGAAAGACTTGCACTTTAGACATACAAACTAACAAAGAAAGACACTTCAGACATACAAACCAACAAAGGCAGACACTTCAGACATACAAAAAGAGAAAGACAAGCACTTTAGACATACAAACCAACAAAAACAGACACTTCAGACATACAAACCAACAAAGACAGACACTTCATACATACAAACCAACAAAGACAAACACTTTAGACATACAACCAACAAAGACAGAAACTTCAAACTACACACCAACAAAGATAACACTAGAGACATACAAACAGAGAAAGACATGCACTTTAGACATACAAACTAACAAAGAAAAACACTTCAGACATACAAACAGAGAAAGCTTGTATGTCTAAAGTGCCTGTCTTTGTTGGTTTGTATGTCTGAAGTGTCTGTCTTTGTTGGTTTGTAAGTCTAAAGTACTTGTCTTTCTCTGTTGGTATGTTAAAGTGTTTTCTTTGTTGGTTTGTATGTCTGAACTGTCTGTCTTGTTGGTTTGTATGTCTAAAGTGTTTGTCTTTGTTGGTTTGCTTGTCTGAAGTGTCTATCTTTGTTGGTTTGTATGTCTGAAGTGTCTGTCTTTGTTGGTTTGTAAGTCTAAAGTACTTGTCTTTCTCTGTTGGTATGTTTAAAGTGTTTTCTTTGTTGGTTTGTATGTCTGAACTGTCTGTCTTTGTTTGTTTGTATGTCTGAAGTGTTTTTCTTTGTTAGTTTGTATGTCTAAAGTGCATGTCTTTCTCTGTTTGTATGTCTCTAGTGTTTATCTTTGTTGGTTTGTGTGTCTGAAGTGTCTGTCTTTCTCTGTTTGTATGTCTAAAGTGTTTGTTTTTCTCTGTTTGTATGTCTGAAGTGTTTTTCTTTGTTAGTTTGTATGTCTAAAGTGCATGTCTTTCTCTGTTTGTATGTCTCTAGTGTTTATCTTTGTTGGTGTGTATGTTTGAAGTGTCTGTCTTTGTTGGTTTGTATGTCTAAAGTGTTTGTCTTTGTTGGTTTGTATGTATGAAGTGTCTGTCTTTGTTGGTTTGTATGTCTGAAGTGTCTGTCTTTGTTGGTTTGTATGTCTAAAGTGCTTGTCTTTCTCTTTTTGTATGTCTGAAGTGTCTGCCTTTGTTGGTTTGTATGTCTGAAGTGTCTTTCTTTGTTAGTTTGTATGTCTAAAGTGCAAGTCTTTCTCTGTTTGTATGTCTCTAGTGTTTATCTTTGTTGGTGTGTATGTTTGAAGTGTCTGTCTTTGTTGGTTTGTATGTCTAAAGTGTTTGTCTTTGTTGGTTTATATGTATGAAGTGTCTGTCTTTGTTGGTTTGTATGTCTGAAGTGTCTGTCTTTGTTGGTTTGTATGTCTAAAGTGCTTGTCTTTCTCTTTTTGTATGTCTGAAGTGTCTGCCTTTGTTGGTTTGTATGTCTGAAGTGTCTGTCTTTCTCTGTTTGAATGTCTAAAGTGTTTGTTTTTTTCTGTTCGTATGTCTGAAGTGTTTTTCTTTGTTGGTTAGTATGTCTGAAGTGTCTGTCTTTGTTAGTTTGTATGCCTAAAGTGCATGTCTTTCTAAGTTTGTATGTCTGTAGTATTTATCTTTGTTGGTGTGTGTGTTTGAAGTGTCTGTCTTTGTTGGTTTGTATGTCTAAAGTGTTTGTCTTTGTTGGTTTGTATGTCTGAAGTGTCTGTCTTTGTTGGTTTGTATGTCAAAAGTGCTTGTCTTTGTTGTGTGTATGTCTGAAGTGTCTGTCTTTCTCTGTTTGTATGTCTAAAGTGAATTTCTTTTTCTGTTTGTATGTCTAAAGTGCCTGTCTTTCTCTGTTTGTATGTCTGAAGTGTTTGTCTTTGTTGGTTTGTATGTCTGAAGTGTCTTTCTTTGTTGGTTTGTATGTCTAAGGTGCCTGTCTTTCTCTGTTTGTATGTATGAAGTGTTTGTCTTTGTTGGTTTGTGTGTCTGAAGTGTCTGTCTTTGTTGGTTTGTATGTCAAAAGTGCTTGTCTTTGTTGTGTGTATGTCTGAAGTGTCTGTCTTTCTCTGTTTGTATGTCTAAAGTGAATTTCTTTTTCTGTTTGTATGTCTAAAGTGCCTGTCTTTCTCTGTTTGTATGTCTGAAGTGTTTGTCTTTGTTGGTTTGTATGTCTGAAGTGTCTGTCTTTGTTGGTTTGTATGTCTAAAATGCCTGTCTTTCTCTGTTTGTATGTCTGAAGTGTCTGTCTTTGTTGGTTGTATGTCTAGAGTGCTTGTATTTCTCTGTTTGTATGTCTGAAGTGTTCTGTCTTTGTTGGTTTGTATTTCTAAAGTGCTTGTCTTTCTCTGTTTGTATGTCTAAAGTGTCTGTCTTTCCTGATTTTTATGTCTATAGTGTCTGTCTTTGTTGGCTTGTATGTCGAAAGTGCCTGTCTTTGTTGGTTTGTATGTCTGAAGTGTTTGTCTTTGTTGGTTTGTATGTCTGAAGTGTCTTTTTTTGTTGGTTTGTATGTCTAAAGTGCTTGTCTTTGTTGGTTTGTATGTCTGAAGTGTCTGTCTTTCTCTGTTTGTATGTCTAAAGTGTTTGTCTTTCTCTGTTTGTATGTCTGAAGTGTCTGTCTTTGTTGGTTTGTATGTCTAAAGTGCTTGTCTTTCTCTGTTTGTATGTCTGAAGTGTCTGTCTTTGTTGGTTTGTATATCTATAGTACAGGTCTTTCTCTGTTTGTATTTCTAAATTGTCTGTCTTTGCTGGTTTGTATGTCCATTGTGTCTGTCTTTGTTGGCTTGTATGTCTAAAGTGCCTGTCTTTGTTGGTTTGTATGTCTGAAGTGTCTGTCTTTGTTGGTTTGTAAGTCTAAAGTACTTGTCTTTCTCTGTTGGTATGTTTAAAGTGTTTTTCTTTGTTGGTTTGTATGTCTGAACTGTCTGTCTTTGTTGGTTTGTATGTCTAAAGTGTTTGTCTTTGTTGGTTTGCTTGTCTGAAGTGTCTATCTTTGTTGGTTTGTATGTCTGAAGTGTCTGTCTTTGTTGGTTTGTAAGTCTAAAGTACTTGTCTTTCTCTGTTGGTATGTTTAAAGTGTTTTTCTTTGTTGGTTTGTATGTCTGAACTGTCTGTCTTTGTTTGTTTGTATGTCTGAAGTGTCTTTCTTTGTTGGTTTGTATGTCTAAAGTGCTTGTCTTTCTCTGTTTGTATGTCTGAAGTGTCTGTCTTTGTTGGTTTGTGTGTCTGAAGTGTCTGTCTTTCTCTGTTTGTATGTCTAAAGTGTTTGTTTTTCTCTGTTTGTATGTCTGAAGTGTTTTTCTTTGTTAGTTTGTATGTCTAAAGTGCATGTCTTTCTCTGTTTGTATGTCTCTAGTGTTTATCTTTGTTGGTGTGTATGTTTGAAGTTTCTGTCTTTGTTGGTTTGTATGTCTAAAGTGTTTGTCTTTGTTGGTTTGTATGTATGAAGTGTCTGTCTTTGTTGGTTTGTATGTCTGAAGTGTCTGTTTTTGTTGGTTTGTATGTCTAAAGTGCTTGTCTTTCTCTTTTTGTATGTCTGAAGTGTCTGCCTTTGTTGGTTTGTATGTCTGAAGTGTCTTTCTTTGTTAGTTTGTATGTCTAAAGTGCAAGTCTTTCTCTGTTTGTATGTCTCTAGTGTTTATCTTTGTTGGTGTGTATGTTTGAAGTGTCTGTCTTTGTTGGTTTGTATGTCTAAAGTGTTTGTCTTTGTTGGTTTATATGTATGAAGTGTCTGTCTTTGTTGGTTTGTATGTCTGAAGTGTCTGTCTTTGTTGGTTTGTATGTCTAAAGTGCTTGTCTTTCTCTTTTTGTATGTCTGAAGTGTCTGCCTTTGTTGGTTTGTATGTCTGAAGTGTCTGTCTTTCTCTGTTTGAATGTCTAAAGTGTTTGTTTTTCTCTGTTCGTATGTCTGAAGTGTTTTTCTTTGTTGGTTAGTATGTCTGAAGTGTCTGTCTTTGTTAGTTTGTATGCCTAAAGTGCATGTCTTTCTAAGTTTGTATGTCTGTAGTATTTATCTTTGTTGGTGTGTGTGTTTGAAGTGTCTGTCTTTGTTGGTTAGTATGTCTAAAGTGTTTGTCTTTGTTGGTTTGTATGTCTGAAGTGTCTGTCTTTGTTGGTTTGTATGTCAAAGTGCTTGTCTTTGTTGGTGTGTATGTCTGAAGTGTCTGTCTTTCTCTGTTTGTATGTCTAAAGTGAATTTCTTTTTCTGTTTGTATGTCTAAAGTGCCTGTCTTTCTCTGTTTGTATGTCTGAAGTGTTTGTCTTTGTTGGTTGTATGTCTGAAGTGTCTTTCTTTGTTGGTTTGTATGTCTAAGGTGCCTGTCTTTCTCTGTTTGTATGTATGAAGTGTTTGTCTTTGTTGGTTTGTGTGTCTGGAGTGTCTGTCTTTGTTGGTTTGTATGTCTAGATCACTTGTCTTTCTCTGTTTGTATTTCTGAAGTGTCTGTCTTTGTTGGTTTGTATGTCTAAAGTGTCTGTCTTTCTCTGTTTGTATGTCTGAAGTGTCTGTCTTTGTTGGTTTGTATGTCTAGATCACTTGTCTTTCTCTGTTTGTATTTCTGAAGTGTCTGTCTTTGTTGGTTTGTATGTCTAAAGTGCTTGTCTTTTCTCTTTGTATGTCTGAAGTGTCTGTCTTTGTTGGTTTGTATGTCTAAAGTGTCTGTCTTTCTCTGTTTGTATGTCTGAAGTGTCTGTCTTTGTTGGTTTGTATGTCTAAAGGGCTTGTCTTTCTTTGTTTGTATGTCTAAAGTGTCTGACTTTGCTGGTTTGTATGTCTAAAGTGCTTGTCTTTCTCTGTTTGTATGTCTGAAGTGTCTGTCTTTGTTGGTTTGTATGCCTAAAGTGCCTGTCTTTCTTTGTTTGTATGTCTAAAGCGTCTGTCTTTCCCTGTTTGTATGTCTACAGTGCTTGTCTTTCTCTGTTTGTATGTCTGAAGTGACTGTTTTTGTTGGTTTGTATGTCTGAAGTGTCTGTCTTTCTCTGTTTGAATGTCTAAAGTGTCTCTATTTCTCTGTTTGTATGTCTGAAGTGTTTGTCTTGTTGGTTTGTATGTCTGAAGTGTCTGTCTTTCTTGTTTTGTATGTCTAAAGTGCTTGTCTTTCTCTGTTTTGTATGTCTGAAGTGCCTGTATTTCTCTGTCTGTATGTCTGAAGTGTTGTCTTTGTTGGTCTGTATGTCTAAAGCGCCTGTCTTTCTCTGTTTGTATGTCTGAAGTGTTTGTCTTTCTTGGTTTGTATGTCTGAAGTGTCTGTCTTTGTTGGTTTGTATGTCTAAAGTGCCTGTCTTTCTCTGTTTGTATGTCTGAAGTGTCTGTCTTTGTTGGTTTGTATGTCTAAATTGTCTGTCTTTTTCTGTTTGTATGTCTTAAGTGTTTGTCTTTGTTGGTTTGTATGTCTGAAGTGTCTTTATTTGTTGTTTTGTATGTCTAAGGTGCCTGTCTTTCTCTGTTTGTATGTATGAAGTGTTTGTCTTTGTTGGTTTGTGTGTCTGAAGTGTCTGTCTTTGTTGGTTTGTATGTCTAAAGTGCCTGTCTTTCTCTGTTTGTATGTCTGAAGTGTCTGTCTTTGTTGGTTTGTATGTCTAAAGTGCCTTTCTTTCTCTGTTTGTATGTCTGAAGTGTCTGTCTTTGTTGGTTTGTATGTCTAAAGTGCCTGTCTTTCTCTGTTTGTATGTCTGAAGTGTCTGTCTTTGTTGGTTTGTATGTCTAAATTGTCTGTCTTTTTCTGTTTGTATGTCTTAAGTGTTTGTCTTTGTTGGTTTGTATGTCTGAAGTGTCTTTATTTGTTGTTTTGTATGTCTAAGGTGCCTGTCTTTCTCTGTTTGTATGTATGAAGTGTTTGTCTTTGTTGGTTTGTGTGTCTGAAGTGTCTGTCTTTGTTGGTTTGTATGTCTAAAGTGCCTGTCTTTCTTGTTTGTATGTCTGAAGTGTCTTTCTTTGTTGTTTTGTATGTCTAAGGTGCCTGTCTTTCTCTGTTTGTATGTATGAAGTGTTTGTCTTTGTTGGTTTGTGTGTCTGAAGTGTCTGTCTTTGTTGGTTTGTATGTCTAAAGTGCCTGTCTTTCTTTGTTTGTATGTCTGAAGTGTCTGTCTTTGTTGGTTTGTAGGTCTAAAATGCTTGTCTTTCTCTGTTTGTATGTCTTAAGTGTCTGTCTTTGTTGGTTTGTATATCTATAGTACACGTCTTTCTCTGTTTGTATGTCTATAGTGTTTGTCTTTGTTGGTTTGTATGTCTGAAGTGTCTGTCTTTGTTGGTTTGTATGTCTAAAGTGTCTGTCTTTCTCTGTTTGTATGTCTGAAGTGTCTGTCTTTGTTGGTTTGTAAGTCTAAAGTACCTGTCTTTCTTTGTTTGTATGTCTAAAGTGTCTGTCTTTGCTGGTTTGTATGTCTAAAGTGCTTGTCTTTCTCTGTTTGTATGTCTAAAGTGTTTGTCTTTCTCTGTTTGTATGTCTGAAGTGTCTGTCTTTGTTGGTTTGTATGTCTAAAGTGTCTGTCTTTCTCTGTTTGTATGTCTGAAGTGTTTTTCTTTGTTTGTTTGTATTTCTAAAGTGCCTGGCTTTGTTGGTTCGTATGTCTAAAGTGTTTGTCTTTCTCTGTTTGTATATCTGAAGTGTTTGTCTTTGTTGGTTTGAATGTCTAAAGTGCTTGTCATTCTCTGTTTGTATGTCTGAAGTGTTTGTCTTTGTTGGTTTCTATGTCTGAAGTGTTTGTCTTTGTTGGTTTGTATGTCTGAAGTGTCTGTCTTTGTTGGTTTGTATGTCTAAAGTGCCTGTCTTTCTCTGTTTGTATGTCTGAAGTGTGTGTCTTTGTTGGTTTGAATGTCTGAAGTGTCTGTCTTTGTTTGTTTGTATGTCTAAGGTGCCTGTCTTTCTCTGTTTGTATGTCTGAAGTGTTTGTCTTTGTTGGTTTGTATGTCTGAAGTGTCTGTCTTTGTTGGTTTGTATGTCTAAAGTGCCTGTCTTTCTCTGTTTGTATGTCTGAAGTGTATGTCTTTGTGGTTTGTATGTCTAAAGTGTCTGTCTTTCTCTGTTTGTATGTCTGAAGTGTCTGACTTTGTTGGTTTTGTATGTCTAAAGTGCTTGTCTATCTCTGTTTGTATGTCTGAAGTGACTGTCTTTCTCTGTTTGTATGTCTAAAGTGTCTCTCTTTCTCTGTTATTTTGTCTGAAGTGTTTGTCTTTGTTGGTTTGTAAGTCTGAAGTGTCTGTCTTTGTTGGTTTCTGTGTCTAAAGTGCTTGTCTTTCTCTGTTCGTATGTCTGAAGTGCCTGTCTTTCTCTGTTTGTATGTCTAAAGTGTCTGTCTTTCTCTGTTTGTATGTCTGAAGTGTTTGTCTTTGTTGGTTTGTAGGTCTGAAGTGTCTGTCTTTGTTGGTTTGTATGTCTAAAGTGCCTGTCTTTCTCTGTTTGTATGTCTGAAGTGTCTGTCTTTGTTGGTTTGTATGTGTAGAGTGCTTGTCTTCTCTGTTTGTATGTCTGAAGTGTCTATATTTGTTGGTTTGTATGTCTAAAGTGCTTGTCTTTGTTGGTTTGTATGTCTTAAGTGTCTGTCTTTCTCTGTTTGTATGTCTTAAGTGTTTGTCATTCTCTGTTTGTATGTCTGAAGTGTTTGTCTTTATTGGTCTGTATGTCTAAAGCGCCTGTCTTTTTCTGTTTGTATGTTTGAAGTGTTTGTCTTTGTTGGTTTGTATGTCTAGAGTGCTTGCATTTCTCTGTTTGTATGTCTGAAGTGTCTGTCTTTGTTGGTTTGTATGTCTAAAGTGCTTGTCTTTCTCTGTTTGTATGTCTGAAGTGTCTGTCTTTGTTGGTTTGTATGTCTAAAGTGCCTGTCTTTCTCTGTTTGTATGTCTGAAGTGTCTGTCTTTGTTGGTTTGTATGTCTAGAGTGCTTGTATTTCTCTGTTTGTATGTCTGAAGTGTCTATCTTTGTTGGTTTGTATGTCTAAAGTGCTTGTCTTTCTCTGTTTGTATTTCTGAAGTGTCTGTCTTTTTTGGTTTGTATATCTATAGTACAAGTCTTTCTCTGTTTGTATGTCTGAAGTGTCTGTCTTTCATGATTTGTATGTCTATAGTGTCTGTCTTTGTTGGCTTGTATGTCAGAAGTGTCTTTTTTTTGTTGGTTTGTATGTCTAAAGTGCTTGTCTTTATTGGTTTGTATGTCTGAAGTGTCTGTCTTTCTCTGTTTGTATGTCTAAAGTGTTTGTCTTTCTCTGTTTGTATGTCTGAAGTGTCTGTCTTTGTTGGTTTGTATGTCTAAAGTGCTTGTCTTTCTCTGTTTGTATTTCTGAAGTGTCTGTCTTTTTTGGTTTGTATATCTATAGTACAGGTCTTTCTCTGTTTGTATGTCTAAATTGTCTGTCTTTGCTGGTTTGTATGTCCATTGTGTCTGTCTTTGTTGGCTTGTATGTCTAAAGTGCCTGTCTTTGTTGGTTTGTATGTCTGAAGTGTCTGTCTTTGTTGGTTTGTAAGTCTAAAGTGCTTGTCTTTCTCTGTTGGTATGTTTAAAGTGTTTTGCTTTGTTGGTTTGTATGTCTGAAGTGTCTGTCTTTGTTGGTTTGTATGTCTAAAGTGTTTGTCTTTGTTGGTTTGCTTGTGTGAAGTGTCTGTCTTTGTTGGTTTGCTTGTCTGAAGTGTCTGTCTTTGTTTGTTTATATGTCTGAAGTGTCTGTCTTTGGTGGTTTGTATGTGTGAAGTATCTGTCTTTGTTGGTTTGTATGTCTGAAGTGTTTGTCTTTGTTGGTTTGTATGTCTGAAGTGTCTGTCTTTGTTGGTTTGTATGTCTAAAGTGCTTGTCTTTCTCTGTTTGTATGTCTGAAGTGTCTTTCTTTGTTGGTTTTGTATGTCTGAAGTGTCTGTCTTTGTTGGTTTGTATGTCTGAAGTGTCTGTGTTTGTTAGTTTGTATGTCTAAAGTGTTTGTTTTTCTCTGTTTGTATGTCTGAAGTGTTTGTCTTTGTTGGTTTGTATGTCTGAAGTGTGTGTCTTTGTTAGTTTGTATGTCTAAAGTGCATGTCTTTCTCTGTTTGTATGTCTCTAGTGTTTATCTTTGTTGGTGTGTATGTTTGAAGTGTCTGTCTTTGTTGGTTTGTATGTCTTAAGTGTTTGTCTTTGTTGGTTTGTATGTGTGAAGTGTCTGTCTTTGTTAGTTTGTATGTCTGAAGTGTCTGTCTTTGTTGGTTTGTATGTCTGAAGTGTCTGTCTTTCTCTGTTCGTATGTCTGAAGTGCTTGTCTTTGTTGGTTTGTATGTTTGAAGTGTCTTTATTTGTTGTTTTGTATGTCTAAGGTGCCTGTCTTTCTCTGTTTGTATGTATGAAGTGTTTGTCTTTGTTGGTTTGTATGTCTGAAGTGTCTGTCTTTGTTGGTTTGTATGTCTAAAGTGCTTGTCTTTCTCTGTTTGTATGTCTGAAGTGTCTGTCTTTGTTGGTTTGTATGTCGAAAGTGCTTGTCTTTCTCTGTTTGTATGTCTGAGGTGTCTGTGTTTGTTGGTTTGAATATCTATAGTACACGTCTTGCTCTGTTTTGTATGTCTAAAGTGTCTGTCTTTGCTGGTTTGTATGTCTATAATGTCTTTCTTTCTTGGCTTTTATGTCTAAAGTGTTTGTCTTTGTTGGTTTGCTTGTCTGAAGTGTCTATCTTTGTTGGTTTGTATGTCTGAAGTGTTTGTCTTTGTTGGTTTGCTTGTCTGAAGTGTCTGTCTTTGTTTGTTTGTATGTCTGAAGTGTCTGTCTTTGTTGGTTTGTATGTGTGAAGTATCTGTCTTTGTTGGTTTGTATGTCTGAAGTGTTTGTATTTGTTGGTGTGTATGTCTGAAGTGTCTGTCTTTGTTGGTTAGTATGTTTAAAGTGCTTGTCATTCTTTGTTTGTATGTCTGAAGTGTCTGTCTTTGTTGTTTTGTATGTCTGAAGTGTCTGTCTTTTTCTGTTTGTATGTCTAAAGTGTTTGTTTTTCTCTGTTTGTATGTCTGAAGTGTTTGTCTTTGTTGGCTTGTATGTCTGAAGTGTCTGTCTTTGTTAGTTTGTATGTCTAAAGTGCATGTCTTTCTCTGTTTGTATGTCTGTAGTGTTTATCTTTGTTGATGTGTATGTTTGAAGTGTCTGTCTTTGTATGTCTGTCTTTGTTGGTTTCTAAGTCTAAAGTGCTTGTCTTTCTCTGTTTGTATGTTTTAAAGTGTTTTTCTTTGTTGGTTTGTATGTCTGAAGTGTCTGTCTTTGTTTGTTTGTATGTCTAAAGTGTTTGTCTTTGTTGTTTTGCTTGTCTGAAGTGTCTATCTTTGTTGGTTTGCTTGTCTGAAGTGTCTTTCTTTGTTTGTTTGTATGTCTGAAGTGTCTGTCTTTGTTGGTTTGTATGTGTGAAGTATCTGTCTTTTTTGGTTTGTATGTCTGAAGTGTTTGTCTTTGTTGATTTGTATGTCTGAAGTTTCTGTCTTTGTTGGTTTGTATGTCTAAAGTGCTTGTCTTTCTCTGTTTGTATGTCTGAAGTGACTGTCTTTGTTGTTTTGTATGTCTGAAGTGTCTGTCTTTCTCTGTTTGTATGTCTAAAGTGTTTGTTTTTCTCTGTTTGTATGTCTGAAGTGTTTGTCTTTGTTGGTTTGTATGTCTGAAGTGTCTGTCTTTGTTAGTTTGTATGTCTAAAGTGCATGTCTTTCTCTGTTTGCATGTCTGTAGGGTTTATCTTTGTTGGTGTGTATGTTTAAAGTGTCTGTCTTTGTTTGTTTGTATGTCTAAAGTATTTGTCTTTGTTGGTTTGTATGTCTGAATTGTCTGTCTTTATTGGTTTGTATGTCTGAAGTGTCTGTCTTTGTTGGTTTGTATGTCTAAAGTGCTTGTCTTTCTCTGTTTGTATGTCTGAAGTGTCTGTCTTTGGTGGTTTGTATGTCTGAAGTGTCTGTCTTTCTCTGTTTGTATGTCTTAAGTGTTTGTTTTTCTCTGTTTGTATGTCTGAAGTGTTTGTCTTTGTTGGTTTATATGTCTGAAGTGTCAGTCTTTGTTAGTTTGTATGCCTGAAGTGAATGTCTTTCTCTGTTTGTATGTCTGTAGGGTTTATCTTTGTTGGTGTGTATGTTTAAAGTGTCTGTCTTTGTTGGTTTGTTTGTCTAAAGTGTTTGTCTTTGTTGTTTTGTATGTCTGAAGTGTCTGTCTTTGTTGGTTTGTATGTCAAAAGTGCTTGTCTGTTTTGATGTGTATGTCTGAAGTGTCTGTCTTACTCTGTTTGTATGTCTAAAGTGTTTGTCTTTCTCTGTTTGTATGTCTGAAGTGTTTTGTCTTTGTTGGTTTGTATGTCTGAAGTGTCAGTCTTTTTCTGTTTGTATGTCTGAAGTATTTGTCTTTGTTGGTTTGTATTTCTAAAGGGCCTGTCTTTCTCTGTTTGTATGTCTGAAGTGTTTGTCTTTGTTGGTTTGTATATCTGAAGTGTCTGTCTTTGTTGGTTTTGATGTCTAAGGTGCCTTTCTTTCTCTGTTTGTATGTATGAAGTGTTTGTCTTTGTTGGTTTGTGTGTCTGAAGTGTCTGTCTTTGTTGGTTTGTATGTCTAAAGTGCCTGTCTTCTCTGTTTGTATTTCTGAAGTGTCTGTCTTTGTTGGTTTGTATGTCTAAAGTGCTTGTCTTTCTCTGTTTGTATGTCTGAAGTGTCTGTCTTTGTTGGTTTGTATATCTATAGTACACATTTTTCTCTGTTTGTATGTCTAAGGTGTTTGTCTTTGTTGGTTTGTATGTCTGAAGTGTCTGTCTTTGTTGGTTTGTATGTCTGAAGTGCCTGTCTTTCTTTGTTTGTATGTCTAAAGTGTCTGTCTTGGCTGGTTTGTATGTCTAAAGTGCTTGTCTTTCTCTGTTTGTATGTCTAAAGTGTTTGTCTTTCTCTGTTTGTATGTCTGAAGTGTCTGTCTTTGTTGGTTTGTATGTCTAAAGTGTCTGTCTTTCTCTGTTTGTATGTCTGAAGTGTTTGTCTTTGTTTTTTTTTGTATGTCTGAAGTGTCTGTCTTTGTTGGCTTGTATGTGTGAAGTGTCTGTCTTTGTTGGTTTGTATGTCTGAAGTGTTTGTCTTTGTTGGTTTGTATGTCTGAAGTGTCTTTCTTTGTTGGTTTGTATGTCTAAAGTGCTTGTCTTTCTGTGTTTGTATGTCTGAAGTGACTGTTTTTGTTGGTTTGTAGGTCTGCAGTGTCTGTCTTTCTCTGTTTGTATGTCTAAAGTGTCTCTCTTTCTCTTTTTGTATGTATGAAGTGTTTGTCTTTGTTGGTTTGTATGTCTGAAGTGTCTGTCTTTCTTGTTTTGTATGTCTAAAGTGCTTGTCTTTCTCTGTTCGTATGTCTGAAGTGCCTTTCTTTCTCTGTTTGTATGTCTGAAGTGTTTGTCTTTGTTGGTTTGTATGTCTGAAGTGTCTGTCTTTGTTGGTTTGTATGTCTAAAGTGCCTGTCTTTCTCTGTTTGTATGTCTGAAGTGTCTGTCTTTGTTGTTTTGTATGTCTAGAGTGCTTGTCTTTCTCTGTTTGTATGTCTGAAGTGTCTGTCTTTGTTGGTTTGTATGTCTAAAGTGCTTGTCTTTGTCTGTTTGTATGTCTGAAGTGTCTGTCTTTGTTGGCTTGTATGTTTGAAGTGTCTGTCTTTGTTGGTTTGTATGTCTGAAGTGTTTGTCTTTGTTGGTTTGTATGTCTGAAGTGTCTCTCTTTGCTGGTTTGTATGTCTATAGCACACGTCTTGCTCTGTTTGTGTGTCTAAAGTGTCTGTCTTTGCTGGTTTGTATGTCTATAGTGTCTGTCTTTAAGGCTTGTATATCTAAAGTGCCTGTCTTTGTTGGTTTGTTTGTCTGAAGTGTCTGTCTTTGTTGGTTTCTAAGTCTAAAGTGCTTGTCTTTCTCTGTTTGTATGTTTAAAGTGTTTTTCTTTGTTGGTTTGTATGTCTGAAGTGTCTGTCTTTGTTTATTTGTATGTCTAAAGTGTTTGTCTTTGTTGGTTTGCTTGTCTGAAGTGTCTATCTTTGTTGGTTTGTATGTCTGAAGTGTTTTCTTTGTTGGTTTGCTTGTCTGAAGTGTCTGTCTTTGTTTGTTTGTATGTCTGAAGTGTCTGTCTTTGTTGGTTTGTATGTGTGAAGTATCTGTCTTTGTTGGTTTGTATGTCTGAAGTGTTTGTCTTTGTTGGTTTGTATGTCTGAAGTGTCTGTCTTTCTCTGTTTGTATGTCTAAAGTGTCTCACTTTCTCTGTATGTCTGTCTGAAGTGTTTGTCTTTGTTGGTTTGTATGTCATAAGTGTCTGTCTTTCTTGTTTTATATGTCTAAAGTGCTTGTCTTTCTCTGTTCGTATGTCTGAAGTGCCTGTCTTTCTCTGTTTGTATGTCTGAAGTGTTTGTCTTTGTTGGTCTGTATGTCTAAAGTGCCTGTCTTTCTCTGTTTGTATGTCTGAAGTGTTTGTCTTTGTTTTTTTTTGTATGTCTGAAGTGTCTGTCTTTGTTGGTTTTTATGTCTAAAGTGCCTGTCTTTCTCTGTTTGTATGTCAGAAGTGTCTGTCTTTGTTGGTTTGTATGTCTAAAGTGCTTGTCTTTCTCTGTTTGTATGTCTGAAGTGTCTGTGTTTGTTGGTTTGAATATCTATAGTACACGTCTTGCTCTGTTTTGTATGTCTAAAGTGTCTGTCTTTGCTGGTTTGTATGTCTATAATGTCTTTCTTTCTTGGCTTTTATGTCTAAAGTGTTTGTCTTTGTTGGTTTGCTTGTCTGAAGTGTCTATCTTTGTTGGTTTGTATGTCTGAAGTGTTTATCTTTGTTGGTTTGCTTGTCTGAAGTGTCTGTCTTTGTTTGTTTGTATGTCTGAAGTGTCTGTCTTTGTTGGTTTGTATGTGTGAAGTATCTGTCTTTGTTGGTTTGTATGTCTGAAGTGTTTGTCTTTGTTGGTGTGTATGTCTGAAGTGTCTGTCTTTGTTGGTTAGTATGTTTAAAGTGCTTGTCATTCTCTGTTTGTATGTCTGAAGTGTCTGTCTTTGTTGTTTTGTATGTCTGAAGTGTCTGTCTTTCTCTGTTTGTATGTCTAAAGTGTTTGTTTTTCTCTGTTTGTATGTCTGAAGTGTTTGTCTTTGTTGGTTTGTATGTCTGAAGTGTCTGTCTTTGTTAGTTTGTATGTCTAAAGTGCATGTCTTTCTCTGTTTGTATGTCTGTAGTGTTTATCTTTCTTGATGTGTATGTTTGAAGTGTCTGTCTTTGTATGTCTGTCTTTGTTGGTTTCTAAGTCTAAAGTGCTTGTGTTTCTCTGTTTGTATGTTTAAAGTGTTTTTCTTTGTTTGTTTGTATGTCTGAAGTGGCTGTCTTTGTTTGTTTGTATGTCTAAAGTGTTTGTCTTTGTTGGTTTGCTTGTCTGAAGTGTCTATCTTTTTTGGTTTGTATGTCTGAAGTGTTTGTCTTTGTTGGTTTGCTTGTCTGAAGTGTCTGTCTTTGTTTGTTTGTATGTCTGAAGTGTCTGTCTTTGTTGGTTTGTATTTGTGAAGTATCTGTCTTTTTTGGTTTGTATGTCTTAAGTGTTTGTCTTTGTTGATTTGTATGTCTGAAGTGTCTGTCTTTGTTGGTTTGTATGTCTAAAGTGCTTGTCTTTCTTTGTTTGTATGTCTGAAGTGACTGTCTTTGTTGTTTTGTATGTCTGAAGTGTCTGTCTTTCTCTGTTTGTATGTCTAAAGTGTTTGTTTTTCTCTGTTTGTATGTCTGAAGTGTTTGTATTTGTTTTTTTGTATGTCTGAAGTGTCTGTCTTTGTTGGTTTGTATGTCTAAAGTGCATGTCTTTCTCTGTTTGTATGTCTGTAGTGTTTATCTTTGTTGATGTGTATGTTTGAAGTGTCTGTCTTTGTATGTCTGTCTTTGTTGGTTTCTAAGTCTAAAGTGCTTGTCTTTCTCTGGTTGTATGTTTAAAGTGTTTTTCTTTGTTTGTTGTATGTCTGAAGTGTCTGTCTTTGTTTGTTTGTATGGCTAAAGTGTTTGTCTTTGTCGGTTTGCTTGTCTGAAGTGTCTATCTTTGTTGGTTTGTATGTCTGAAGTGTTTGTCTTGTTTGTTTGCTTGTCTGAAGTGTCTGTCTTTGTTTGATTGTATGTCTGAAGTGTCTGTCTTTGTTGGTTTGTATGTGTGAAGTATCTGTCTTTTTTGGTTTGTATGTCTAAAGTGATTGTCTTTGTTGATTTGTATGTCTGAAGTTTCTGTCTTTGTTGGTTTGTATGTCTAAAGTGCTTGTCTTTCTCTGTTTGTATGTCTGAAGTGACTGTCTTTGTTGTTTTGTATGTCTGAAGCGTCTGTCTTTCTCTGTTTGTATGTCTAAAGTGTTTGTTTTTCTCTGTTTGTATGTCTGAAGTGTTTGTCTTTGTTGGTTTGTATGTCTGAAGTGTCTGTCTTTGTTAGTTTGTATGTCTAAAGTGCATGTCTTTCTCTGTTTGTATGTCTGTAGGGTTTATCTTTGTTGGTGTGTATGTTTAAAGTGTCTGTCTTTGTTGGTTTGTATGTCTAAAGTATTTGTCTTTGTTGGTTTGTATGTCTGAAGTGTCTGTCTTTATTGGTTTGTATGTCTGAAGTGTCTGTCTTTGTTAGTTTGTATGTCTAAAGTGCTTGTCTTTCTCTGTTTGTATGTCTGAAGTGTCTGTCTTTGGTGGTTTGTATGTCTGAAGTGTCTGTCTTTCTCTGTTTGTATGTCTAAAGTGTTTGTTTTTCTCTGTTTGTATGTCTGAAGTGTTTGTCTTTGTTGGTTTATATGTCTGAAGTGTCTGTCTTTGTTAGTTTGTATGCCTGAAGTGAATGTCTTTCTCTGTTTGTATGTCTGTAGTGTTTATCTTTGTTGGTGTGTATGTTTGAAGTGTCTGTCTTTGTTGGCTTGTTTGTCTAAAGTGTTTGTCTTTGTTGGTTTGTATGTCTGAAGTGTCTGTCTTTGTTGGTTTTGATGTCTAAGGTGCCTTTCTTTCTCTGTTTGTATGTATGAAGTGCCTGTCTTTCTCTGTTTGTATGTCTGAAGTGTTTTGTCTTTGTTGGTTTGTATGTCTGAAGTGTCAGTCTTTTTCTGTTTGTATGTCTGAAGTATTTGTCTTTGTTGGTTTGTATTTCTAAAGGGCCTGTCTTTCTCTGTTTGTATGTCTGAAGTGTTTGTCTTTGTTGGTTTGTATATCTGAAGTGTCTGTCTTTGTTGGTTTGTATGTCTAAGGTGCCTGTCTTTCTCTGTTTGTATGTATGAAGTGTTTGTCTTTGTGGTTTGTGTGTCTGAAGTGTCTGTCTTTGTTGGTTTGTATGTCTCAACGTGCCTGTCTTTCTCTGTTTGTATGTCTGAAGTGTTTGTCTTTGTTGGTTTGTATGTCTAAAGTGTCTGTCTTTCTCTGTTTGTATGTCTGAAGTGTTTGTCTTTGTTGGTTTGTATGTCTAGAGTGCTTGTCTTTCTCTGTTTGTATTACTGGAGTGTCTGTCTTTGTTGGTTTGTATGTCTAAAGTGCTTGTCTTTCTCTGTTTGTATGTCTGAAGTGTCTGTCTTTGTTGGTTTGTATATCTATAGTACACGTTTTCTCTGTTTGTATGTCTAAAGTGCTTGTCTTTGTTGGTTTGTATGTCTGAAGTGTCTGTCTTTGTTGGTTTGTATGTCTGAAGTGCCTGTCTTTCTTTGTTTGTATGTCTTAAGTGTCTGTCTTTGCTGGTTTGTATGTCTAAAGTGCTTGTCTTTCCTTGTTTTTATGTCTAAAGTGTTTGTCTTTCTCTGTTTGTATGTCTGAAGTGTCTGTCTTTGTTGGTTTGTATGTCTAAAGTGTCTGTCTTTCTCTGTTTGTATGTCTGAAGTGTTTGTGTTTGTTTGTTTGTATGTCTGAAGTGTCTGTCTTTGTTGGCTTGTATGTGTGAAGTGTCTGTCTTTGTTGGTTTGTATGTCTGAAGTATTTGTCTTTGTTGGTTTGTATGTCTGAAGTGTCTTTCTTGTTGGTTTGTATGTCTAAAGTGCTTGTCTTTCTGTGTTTGTATGTCTGAAGTGACTGTTTTTGTTGGTTTGTATGTCTGAAGTGTCTGTCTTTCTCTGTTTGTATGTCTAAAGTGTCTCTCTTTCTCTGTTTGTATGTATGATGTGTTTGTCTTTGTTGGTTTGTATGTCTGAAGTGTCTGTCTTTGTTGTTCTGTATGTCTAAAGTGCTTTTCTATCTCTGTTCGTATGTCTGAAGTGCCTGTCTTTCTCTGTTTGTATGTCTGATGTGTTTGTGTTTGTTGGCGTGTATGTCTAAAGTACCTGTCTTTCTCTGTTTGTATGTCTGAAGTGTTTGTCTTTGTTGGTTTGTATGTCTGAAGTGTCTGTCTTTGTTGGTTTGTATGTCTAAAGTCCCTGTCTTTCTCTGTTTGTATGTCTGAAGTGTCTGTCTTTGTTGTTTTGTATGTCTAGAGTGCTTGTCTTTCTCTGTTTGTATGTCTGAAGTGTCTGTCTTTGTTGGTTTGTATGTCTAAAGTGCTTGTCTTCCTCTGTTTGTATGTCTGTAGTGTCTGTCTTTGATGGTTTGTATATCTATAGTACACGTCTTGCTCTGTTTGTATGTATAAAGTGTCTGTCTTTGCTGGTTTGTATGTCTATAGTGTCTGTCTTTGTTGGTTTGTAAGTCTAAAGTGCTTGTCTTTCTCTGTTTGTATGTTTAAAGTGTTTTTCTTTGTTGGTTTGTATGTCTGAAGTGTCTGTCTTTGTTTGTCTGTATGTCTAAAATGTTTGTCTTTGTTGGATTGCTTGTCTGAAGTGTCTATCTTTGTTGGTTTGTATGTCTGAAGTGTTTGTCTGTTTTGGTTTGCTTGTCTGAAGTGTCTGTCTTTGTTTGTTTGTATGTCTGAAGTGTCTGTCTTTGTTGGTTTGTATGTGTGAAGTGTTTGTCTTTGTTGGTTTGTATGTCTGAAGTGTCTGTATTTGTTGGTTTGTATGTTTAAAGTGCTTGTCTTTCTCTGTTTGTATGTCTGAAGTGTCTGTCTTTGTTGTTTGTATGTCTGAAGTGTCTGTCTTTTTCTGTTTGTATGTCTGAAGTGAATGTCTTTGTTGGTTTGTATGTCTAAAGTGCCTGTCTTTCTCTGTTTGTATGTCTGAAGTGTTTGTCTTTGTTGGTTTGAATGTCTGAAGTCTCTGTCTTTGTTGGTTTGTATGTCTAAAGTGCCTGTCTTTCTCTGTTTGTAAGTCTGAAGTGTTTTTCTTTGCTGGTTTGTATGTCTAAAGTGTCTTTCTTTCTCTGTTTGTATGTCTGAAGTGTTTGTATTTGTTTGTTTGTATGTCTGAAGTGTCTGTCTTTGTTGGCTTGTATGTGTGAAGTGTCTGTCTTTGTTGGTTTGTATGTCTGAACTGTTTGTCTTTGTTGGTTTGTATGTCTGAAGTGTCTGTCTTTGTTGGTTTGTATGTCTAAAGTGCTTGCCTTTCTCTGTTTGTATCTCTGAAGTGACTGTTTTTGTTGGTTTGTATGTCTGAAGTGTCTGTCTTTCTCTGTTTGTATGTCTAAAGTGTCTCTCTTTCTCTGTTTGTATGTCTGAAGTGTTTGTCTTTGTTGGTTTGTATGTCTGAAGTGTCTGTCTCTGTTGGTTTGTATGTCTAAAGTGCTGTCTTTCTCTGTTCGTATGTCTGAAGTGACTGTCTTTCTCTGTTTGTATGTCTAAAGTGTCTGTCTTTCTCGGTTTGTATGTCTAAAGTGTTTGTCTTTGTTGGTTTGTATGTCTAAAGCGCCTGTCATTCTCTGTTTGTATGTCTGAAGTGTTTGTCTTTGTTGGTTTGTATGTCTGAAGTGTCTGTCTTTGTTGGTTTGTATGTCTAATGTGCCTGTCTTTCTCTGTTTGTATGTCTGAAGTGTTTGTCTTTGCTGGTTTTTATGTCTGAAGTGTCTGTTTTTGTTGGTTTGTATGTCTAAGGTGCCTGTCTTTCTCTGTTTGTATGTCTGAAGTGTTTGTCTTTGTTGGTTTGTATGTCTGAAGTGTCTGTCTTTGTTGGTTTGTATGTCTAAAGTGCCTGTATTTCTCTGTTTGTATGTCTGAAGTGTTTGTCTTTGTTGGTTTGTATGTCTAAAGTGTCTGTCTTTCTCTGTTTGTATGTCTGAAGTGTTTGTCTGTGTTTATTTGTATGTCTGAAGTGTCTCTCTTTGTTGGCTTGTATGTGTGAAGTGTCTGTCTTTGTTGGTTTGTATGTCTGAAGTGTTTGTCTTGTTGGTTTGTATGTCTGAAGTGTCTGTCTTTGTTGGTTTGTATGTCTAAAGTGTCTGTCTTTCTCTGTTTGTATGTCTAATGTGTCTCTCTTTCTCTGTTTGTTTGTCTGAAGTGTTTGTCTTTGTTGGTTTGTATGTCTGAAGTGTCTGTCTTTGTTGGTGTCTGTGTCTAAAGTGCTTGTCTTTCTCTGTTCGTATGTCTGAAGTAGCTGTCTTTCTCTGTTTGTATGTCTAAAGTGTCTGTCTTTCTATGTTTGTATGTCTGAAGTGTTTGTTTTTGTTGGTTTGTATGTCTAAAGTGCCTGTCTTTCTCTGTTTGTATGTCTGAAGTGTTTGTCTTTGTTGGTTTGTATCTCTGAAGTGTCTGTCTTTGTTGGTTTGTATGTCTAAAGTGCCTGTCTTTCTCTTTTTGTATGTCTGAAGTGTCTGTCTTTGTTGGTTTGTATGTCTAGAGTGCTTGTCTTTCTCTGTTTTTATGTCTGAAGTGTCTGTCTTTGTTGGTTTGTATATCTATAGTACACGTCTTTCTCTGTTTGTATGTCTAAAGTTTCTGTCTTTGCTGGTTTGTATGTCTATAGTGTCTGTCTTTGTTGGTTTGTATGTCTAACGTGCCTGTCTTTTTTGGTTTGTATGTCTGAAGTGTCTCTCTTTGTTGGTTTGTAAGTCTTAAGTGCTTGTCTTTCTCTGTTTGTATGTTTAAAGTGTTTTTCTTTGTTAGTTTGTATGTCTGAAGTGTCTGTCTTTGTTGGTTTTTATGTCTAAAGTGTTTTTTTCTTTGTTGGTTTGCTTGTCTGAAGTGTCTATCTTTGTTGGTTTGTATGCCTGAAGTGTTTGTTTTTGTTGGTTTGCTTGTCTGAAGTGTCTGTCTTTGTTTGTTTGTATGTCTGAAGTGTCTGTCTTTGTTGGTTTGTATGTGTGAAGTATCTGTCTTGTTGGTTTGCATGTCTGAAGTGTTTGTCTTTGTTGGTTTGTATGTCTGAAGTGTCTGTCTTTGTTGGTTTGTATGTCTAAAGTGCTTGTCTTTCTCTGTTTGTATGTCTGAAGTGTCTGTCATTGTTGCTTTGTATGTCTGAAGTGTCTGTCTTTCTCTGTTTGTATGTCTAAAGTGTTTGTTTTTCTCTGTTTGTATGTTTGAAGTGTTTGTCTTTGTTGGATTGTATGTCTGAAGTGTCTGTCTTTGTTAGTTTGTATGTCTCAAGTGCATGTCTTTCTCTGTTTGTATGTCTGTAGTGTTTATCTTTGTTGGTGTGTATGTTTGAAGTGTCTGTCTTTGTTGGTTTGTATGTCTAAAGTGTTTGTCTTTGTTGGTTTGTATGTCTGAAGTGTCTGTCTTTGTTGGTTTGTGTGTTTAAAGTGCTTGTCTTTGTTGGTGTGTATGTCTGAAGTGTCTGTCTTTCTCTGTTTGTATGTCTAAAGTGTTTGTTTTTCTCTGTTTGTATGTTTGAAGTGTTTGTCTTTGTTGGATTGTATGTCTGAAGTGTCTGTCTTTTCTGTTTGTATGTCTGAAGTATTTGTCTTTGTTGGTTTGTATGTCTAAAGTGCCTGTCTTTCTCTGTTTGTATGTCTGAAGTGTTTCTCTTTGTTGGTTTGTATGTCTGAAGTGTCTGTCTTTGTTGGTTTTTATGTCTATGGTGCCTATCTTTCTCTGTTTGTATGTCTGAAGTGTTTGTCTTTGTTGGTTTGTATGTCTGAAGTGTCTGTCTTTGTTGGTTTGTATGTCTAACGTGCCTGTCTGTCTCTGTTTTTGAATGTCTGAAGTGTTTGTCTTTGTTGGTTTGTATGTCTAAAGTGTCTGTCTTTCTCTGTTTGTATGTCTGAAGTGTTTGTCTTTTGTTTGTTTGTATGTCTGAAGTGTCTGTCTTTGTTGGCTTCTATGTGTGAAGTGTCTGTCTTTGTTGGTCTGTATGTCTGAAGTGTTTTTCTTTGTTGGCTTGTATGTCTGAAGTGTTTGTCTTTGTTGGTTTGCTTGTCTGAAGTGTCTGTCTTTATTTGTTTGTATGTCTGAAGTGTCTGTCTTTGTTGGTTTGTATGTGTGAAGTATACGTCTTTGTTGGTTTGTATGTCTGAAGTGTTTGTCTTTGTTGGTTTGTATGTCTGAAGTGTCTGACAAACAGAGACAAACACTTCAGACATACAAACAGAGAAAGGCAGACACTTTAGACATACAAGGGCCCCCACATTGCAAAAGGCTTTATTATATCTTTTCAGAACAAGTTCCTTTCTTAATATCCCTCTTAAAACCATTTTACAAGTTGAAGTACTCATCCTTTTCACCCACAACTTTACTTTACAATTTTTGAACACCCCAACATCAAGTAATACTTTTCAAAGACTTTATTATATCTTTTCAGAACAATTTCATTAAGTAATGTCCCTCCTAAACCCATTTTACAAGTTGAAGTACTCATCCTTTCACACACAACTTTACCTTACAGCTTTTTGCATACCCAAACACCAAGCAATACTTTTCAAAAGGCATTATTATATTATTTCAGAACATGTTCTTCTCTTAATGTCCCTCCTAAACGCATTTACAAGTTGAAGTACCCATCCTTTTCACCCACATACAAACAGAGAAAGACAGGCACTTTAGACATGCAAACCAACAAAGACAGACACTTCAGACATACAAACCAACAAAGACAGACACTTCAGACATACAAACCAACAAAGACAAACACTTCAGACATACAAACAGAGAAAGACAAGCACTTTAGACATACAAACCAACAAAGACAGACACTTCAGACATACAAACCAACAAAGACAAACACTTCAGACATACAAACCAACAAAGACAGACACTTCACACATACAAGCCAACAAAGACAGACACTTCAGACATGCGAACAAACAAAGACAAACACTTCAGACATACAAACAGAGAAAGACAGACACTTTAGACACACAAACCAACAAAGACAAACACTTCAGACATACAAACAGAGAAAGACATGCACCTTAGACATACAAACCAACAAAGACAAATACTTCAGACATACAAACAGAAAAATAAAGACACTTCAGACATACAAACCAACAAAGACAAACATTTCAGACATACAAACAGAGAAAGACAAACACTTTAGACATACAAACAGAGAAATACAGACACTTCAGACATACAAACCAACAAAGACAAACACTTTAGACATAAAAACCAACAAAGACAGACACTTCACATATACAAGCCAACACTTCAGACATACACATACAAGACAGACACTTCAGACATACAAAAAAACAAAGGACAGACACTTCACACATACAAGCCAACAAAGACAGACACTTCAAACATACAAATCAACAAAAATAGTCACTTCAGACATACAAACAGAGAAAGACAAGCACTTTAGACATACAAAGCAACAAAGACAGACACTTCAAACATTCAAACCAACAAAGACAATTACTTCAGACATATAAACCAAAAAAGACAGACACTTCACACATACAAGCCAACAAAGACTGACACTTCAGACATACAAACAAACAAAGACAAACACTTCAGACATACAAACAGAGAAAGACAGACACTTTAGACATAGAAACCAACAAAGACAAACACTTCAGACATACAAACAGGTTAGCAAAGTGTCGGTCTTTGTTACTTTGTTTGTCTAAAGTGCATGTCTTTCTCTGTTTGTATGTCTGTAGTGTTTATCTTTGTTGGTGTGTATGTTTGAAGTGTCTGTCTTTGTTGGTTTGTATGTCTGAAGTGTTTGTCTTTGTTGGTTTGCTTATCTGAAGTGTCTGTCTTTGTATGTTTATATGTCTGAAGTTTCTGTCTTTGTTAGTTTGTATGTGTGGAGTATCAGGCTTTGTTGGTTTGTATGTCTGAAGTGTTTGTCTTTTTTGGTTTTTATGTCTGAAGTGTCTGTCTTTGTTGGTTTGTATGTCTAAAGTGCTTGTCTTTCTCTGTTTGTATGTCTGAAGTGTCTGTTTTTGTTGGTTTGTATGTCTGAAGTGTCTGTCTTTCTCTGTTTGTATGTCTAAAGTGTTTGTTTTTCTCTGTTTGTATGTCTGAAGTGTTTGTCTTTGTTGGTTTGTATGTCTGAAGTGTCTGTCTTTGTTAGTTTATATGTCTAAAGTGCATGTCTTTCTCTGTTTGTATGTCTGTAGTGTTTATCTTTGTTGGTGTGTATGTTTGAAGTGTCTGTCTTTGTTGGTTTGTATGTCTAAAGTGTTTGTCTTTGTTGGTTTGTTTGTCTGAAGTGTCTGTATTTGTTGGTTTGTATGTTTAAATTGCTTGTCTTTGTTGGTGTATATGTTTGAAGTGTCTGTCTTTCTCTCTTTGTATATCTAAAGTGTATGTCTTTGTTGGTTTGTATGTCTGAAGTGTCTGTCTTTTTCTGTTTGTATGTCTGAAGTATTTGTCTTTGTTGGTTTGTATGTCTAAAGTGTCTGTCTTTCTCTGTTTGTATGTCTGAAGTGTTTATCTTTGTTGGTTTGTATGTCTGAAGTGTCTGTCTTTGTTGGTTTGTATGTCTAAGGTGCCTGTCTTTCTCTGTTTGTATGTCTGAAGTGTTTGTCTTTGTTGGTTTGTATGTCTAAAGTGTCTGTCTTTCTCTGTTTGTATGTCTGAAGTGTTTGTCTTTGTTTGTTTGTATGTCTGAAGTGTCTGTCTTTGTTGGCTTGTATGTGTGAAGTGTCTGTCTTTGTTGGTTTGTATGTCTGAAGTGTTTGTCTTTGTTGGCTTGTATGTCTAAAGTGCCTGTCTTTGTTGGTTTGTATGTCTGAAGTGTCTGTCTTTGTTGGTTTGTAAGTCTAAAGTGCTTGTCTTTCTCTGTTGGTATGTTTAAAGTGTTTTGCTTTGTTGGTTTGTATGTCTGAAGTGTCTGTCTTTGTTGGTTTGTATGTCTAAAGTGTTTGTCTTTGTTGGTTTGCTTGTGTGAAGTGTCTGTCTTTGTTGGTTTGCTTGTCTGAAGTGTCTGTCTTTGTTTGTTTATATGTCTGAAGTGTCTGTCTTTGGTGGTTTGTATGTGTGAAGTATCTGTCTTTGTTGGTTTGTATGTCTGAAGTGTTTGTCTTTGTTGGTTTGTATGTCTGAAGTGTCTGTCTTTGTTGGTTTGTATGTCTAAAGTGCTTGTCTTTCTCTGTTTGTATGTCTGAAGTGTCTTTCTTTGTTGGTTTGTATGTCTGAAGTGTCTGTCTTTGTTGGTTTGTATGTCTGAAGTGTCTGTGTTTGTTAGTTTGTATGTCTAAAGTGTTTGTTTTTCTCTGTTTGTATGTCTGAAGTGTTTGTCTTTGTTGGTTTGTATGTCTGAAGTGTCTGTCTTTGTTAGTTTGTATGTCTAAAGTGCATGTCTTTCTCTGTTTGTATGTCTCTAGTGTTTATCTTTGTTGGTGTGTATGTTTGAAGTGTCTGTCTTTGTTGGTTTGTTTGTCTAAAGTGTTTGTCTTTGTTGGTTTGTATGTAAGAAGTGTCTGCCTTTGCTGGTTCGTATGTCTGAAGTGTCTGCCTTTGTTGGTTTGTATGTCTGAAGTGTCTGTCTTTCTCTGTTCGTATGTCTGAAGTGCTTGTCTTTGTTGGTTTGTATGTTTGAAGTGTCTTTATTTGTTGTTTTGTATGTCTAAGGTGCCTGTCTTTCTCTGTTTGTATGTATGAAGTGTTTGTCTTTGTTTTTTTGTATGTCTGAAGTGTCTGTCTTTGTTGGTTTGTATGTCTAAAGTGCCTGTCTTTCTCTGTTTGTATGTCTGAAGTGTCTGTCTTTGTTGGTTTGTATGTCTAAAGTGCTTGTCTTTCTCTGTTTGTATGTCTGAGGTGTCTGTGTTTGTTGGTTTGAATATCTATAGTACACGTCTTGCTCTGTTTTGTATGTCTAAAGTGTCTGTCTTTGCTGGTTTGTATGTCTATAGTGTCTTTCTTTGTTGGCTTGTATGTCTAAAGTGTTTGTCTTTGTTGGTTTGCTTGTCTGAAGTGTCTATCTTTATTGGTTTGTATGTCTGAAGTGTTTGTCTTTGTTGGTTTGCTTGTCTGAAGTGTCTGTCTTTGTTTGTTTGTATGTCTGAAGTGTCTGTCTTTGTTGGTTTGTATGTGTAAAGTATCTGTCTTTGTTGGTTTGTATGTCTGAAGTGTTTGTATTTGTTGGTGTGTATGTCTGAAGTGTCTGTCTTTGTTGGTTAGTATGTTTAAAGTGCTTGTCATTCTTTGTTTGTATGTCTGAAGTGTCTGTCTTTGTTGTTTTGTATGTCTGAAGTGTCTGTCTTTTTCTGTTTGTATGTCTGTAGTGTTTATCTTTGTTGATGTGTATGTTTGAAGTGTCTGTCTTTGTATGTCTGTCTTTGTTGGTTTCTAAGTCTAAAGTGCTTGTCTTTCTCTGTTTGTATGTTTAAAGTGTTTTTCTTTGTTGGTTTGTATGTCTGAAGTGTCTGTCTTTGTTTGTTTGTATGTCTAAAGTGTTTGTCTTTGTTGGTTTGCTTGTCTGAAGTGTCTATATTTGTTGGTTTGCTTGTCTGAAGTGTCTTTCTTTGTTTGTTTGTATGTCTGAAGTGTCTGTCTTTGTTGGTTTGTATGTGTGAAGTATCTGTCTTTTTTGGTTTGTATGTCTGAAGTGTTTGTCTTTGTTGATTTGTATGTCTGAAGTTTCTCTCTTTGTTGGTTTGTATGTCTAAAGTGCTTGTCTTTCTCTGTTTGTATGTCTGAAGTGTCTGTCTTTGTTGTTTTGTATGTCTGAAGTGTCTGTCTTTCTCTGTTTGTATGTCTAAAGTGTTTGTTTTTCTCTGTTTGTATGTCTGAAGTGTTTGTCTTTGTTGGTTTGTATGTCTGAAGTGTCTGTCTTTGTTAGTTTGTATGTCTAAAGTGCATGTCTTTCTCTGTTTGCATGTCTGTAGGGTTTATCATTGTTGGTGTGTATGTTTAAAGTGTCTGTCTTTGTTTGTTTGTATGTCTAAAGTATTTGTCTTTGTTGGTTTGTATGTCTGAATTGTCTGTCTTTATTGGTTTGTATGTCTGAAGTGTCTGTCTTTGTTGGTTTGTATGTCTGAAGTGCTTGTCTTTCTCTGTTTGTATGTCTGAAGTGTCTGTCTTTGGTGGTTTGTATGTCTGAAGTGTCTGTCTTTCTCTGTTTGTATGTCTTAAGTGTTTGTCTTTCTCTGTTTGTATGTCTGAAGTGTTTTGTCTTTGTTGGTTTGTATGTCTGAAGTGTCAGTCTTTGTTAGTTTGTATGCCTGAAGTGAATGTCTTTCTCTGTTTGTATGTCTGTAGTGTTTATCTTTGTTGGTGTGTATGTTTGAAGTGTCTGTCTTTGTTGGTTTGTATGTCTAAAGTGTTTGTCTTTGTTGTTTGTATGTCTGAAGTGTCTGTCTTTGTTGGTTTGTATGTCTAAAGTGCTTGTCTTTTTTGATGTGTATGTCTGAAGTGTCTGTCTTACTCTGTTTGTATGTCTAAAGTGTTTGTCTTTCTCTGTTTGTATGTCTGAAGTGTTTTGTCTTTGTTGGTTTGTATGTCTGAAGTGTCAGTCTTTTTCTGTTTGTATGTCTGAAGTATTTGTCTTTGTTGGTTTGTATTTCTAAAGGGCCTGTCTTTCTCTGTTTGTATGTCTGAAGTGTTTGTCTTTGTTGGTTTGTATATCTGAAGTGTCTGTCTTTGTTGGTTTTGATGTCTAAGGTGCCTTTCTTTCTCTGTTTGTATGTATGAAGTGTTTGTCTTTGTTGGTTTGTGTGTCTGAAGTGTCTGTCTTTGTTGGTTTGTATGTCTAAAGTGCCTGTCTTTCTCTGTTTGTATTTCTGAAGTGTCTGTCTTTGTTGGTTTGTATGTCTAAAGTGCTTGTCTTTCTCTGTTTGTATGTCTGAAGTGTCTGTCTTTGTTGGTTTGTATATCTATAGTACACATTTTTCTCTGTTTGTATGTCTAAAGTGTTTGTCTTTGTTGGTTTGTATGTCTGAAGTGTCTGTCTTTGTTGGTTTGTATGTCTGAAGTGCCTGTCTTTCTTTGTTTGTATGTCTAAAGTGTCTGTCTTGGCTGGTTTGTATGTCTAAAGTGCTTGTCTTTCTCTGTTTGTATGTCTAAAGTGTTTGTCTTTCTCTGTTTGTATGTCTGAAGTGTCTGTCTTTGTTGGTTTTATGTCTAAAGTGTCTGTCTTTCTCTGTTTGTATGTCTGAAGTGTTTGTCTTTGTTTTTTTGTATGTCTGAAGTGTCTGTCTTTGTTGGCTTGTATGTGTGAAGTGTCTGTCTTTGTTGGTTTGTATGTCTGAAGTGTTTGTCTTTGTTGGTTTGTATGTCTGAAGTGTCTTTCTTTGTTGGTTTGTATGTCTAAAGTGCTTGTCTTTCTGTGTTTGTATGTCTGAAGTGACTGTTTTTGTTGGTTTGTAGGTCTGCAGTGTCTGTCTTTCTCTGTTTGTATGTCTAAAGTGTCTCTCTTTCTCTTTTTGTATGTATGAAGTGTTTGTCTTTGTTGGTTTGTATGTCTGAAGTGTCTGTCTTTCTTGTTTTGTATGTCTAAAGTGCTTGTCTTTCTCTGTTCGTATGTCTGAAGTGCCTTTCTTTCTCTGTTTGTATGTCTGAAGTGTTTGTCTTTGTTGATCTGTATGTCTAAAGCGCCTGTCTTTCTCTGTTTGTATGTCCGAAGTGTTTGTCTTTGTTGGTTTGTATGTCTGAAGTGTCTGTCTTTGTTGGTTTGTATGTCTAAAGTGCCTGTCTTTCTCTGTTTGTATGTCTGAAGTGTCTGTCTTTGTTGTTTTGTATGTCTAGAGTGCTTGTCTTTCTCTGTTTGTATGTCTGAAGTGTCTGTCTTTGTTGGTTTGTATGTCTAAAGTGCTTGTCTTTGTCTGTTTGTATGTCTGAAGTGTCTGTCTTTGTTGGCTTGTATGTTTGAAGTGTCTGTCTTTGTTGGTTTGTATGTCTGAAGTGTTTGTCTTTGTTGGTTTGTATGTCTGAAGTGTCTGTCTTTGCTGGTTTGTATGTCTATAGTACTCGTCTTGCTCTGTTTGTATGTCTAAAGTGTCTGTCTTTGCTGGTTTGTATGTCTATAGTGTCTGTCTTTAAGGCTTGTATATCTAAAGTGCCTGTCTTTGTTGGTTTGTTTGTCTGAAGTGTCTGTCTTTGTTGGTTTCTAAGTCTAAAGTGCTTGTCTTTCTCTGTTTGTATGTTTAAAGTGTTTTTCTTTGTTGGTTTGTATGTCTGAAGTGTCTGTCTTTGTTTATTTGTATGTCTAAAGTGTTTGTCTTTGTTGGTTTGCTTGTCTGAAATGTCTATCTTTGTTGGTTTGTATGTCTGAAGTGTTTTTCTTTGTTGGTTTGCTTGTCTGAAGTGTCTGTCTTTGTTTGTTTGTATGTCTGAAGTGTCTGTCTTTGTTGGTTTGTATGTGTGAAGTGTCTGTCTTTGTTTGTTTGTATGTCTGAAGTGTTTGTCTTTGTTGGTTTGTATGTCTGAAGTGTCTGTCTTTCTCTGTTTGTATGTCTAAAGTGTCTCACTTTCTCTGTATGTCTGTCTGAAGTGTTTGTCTTTGTTGGTTTGTATGTCATAAGTGTCTGTCTTTCTTGTTTTGTATGTCTAAAGTGCTTGTCTTTCTCTGTTCGTATGTCTGAAGTGCCTGTCTTTCTCTGTTTGTATGTCTGAAGTGTTTGTCTTTGTTGGTCTGTATGTCTAAAGTGCCTGTCTTTCTCTGTTTGTATGTCTGAAGTGTTTGTCTTTGTTTTTTTTGTATGTCTGAAGTGTCTGTCTTTGTTGGTTTGTATGTCTAAAGTGCCTGTCTTTCTCTGTTTGTATGTCAGAAGTGTCTGTCTTTGTTGGTCTGTATGTCTAAAGTGCCTGTCTTTCTCTGTTTGTATGTCTAAGTGTCTGTGTTTGTTGGTTTGAATATCTATAGTACACGTCTTGCTCTGTTTTGTATGTCTAAAGTGTCTGTCTTTGCTGGTTTGTATGTCTATAGTGTCTTTGTTTGTTGGCTTTTATGTCTAAAGTGTTTGTCTTTGTTGGTTTGCTTGTCTGAAGTGTCTATCTTTGTTGGTTTGTATGTCTGAAGTGTTTATCTTTGTTGGTTTGCTTGTCTGAAGTGTCTGTCTTTGTTTGTTTGTATGTCTGAAGTGTCTGTCTTTGTTGGTTTGTATGTGTGAAGTATCTGTCTTTGTTGGTTTGTATGTCTGAAGTGTTTGTCTTTGTTGGTGTGTATGTCTGAAGTGTCTGTCTTTGTTGGTTAGTATGTTTAAAGTGCTTGTCATTCTCTGTTTGTATGTCTGAAGTGTCTGTCTTTGTTGTTTTGTATGTCTGAAGTGTCTGTCTTTCTCTGTTTGTATTTCTAAAGTGTTTGTTTTTCCCTGTTTGTATGTCTGAAGTGTTTGTCTTTGTTGCCTTGTTTGTCTGAAGTGTCTGTCTTTGTTAGTTTGAATGTCTAAAGTGCATGTCTTTCTCTGTTTGTATGTCTGTAGTGTTTATCTTTCTTGATGTGTATGTTTGAAGTGTCTGTCTTTGTATGTCTGTTTTTGTTGGTTTCTAAGTTTAAAGTGCTTGTCTTTCTCTGTTTGTATGTTTAAAGTGTTTTTCTTTGTTTGTTTGTATGTCTGAAGTGGCTGTCTTTGTTTGTTTGTATGTCTAAAGTGTTTGTCTTTGTTGGTTTGCTTGTCTGAAGTGTCTATCTTTTTTGGTTTGTATGTCTGAAGTGTTTGTCTTTGTTGGTTTGCTTGTCTGAAGTGTCTGTCTTTGTTTGTTTGTATGTCTGAAGTGTCTGTCTTTGTTGGTTTGTATTTGTGAAGTATCTGTCTTTTTTGGTTTGTATGTCTGAAGTGTTTGTCTTTGTTGATTTGTATGTCTGAAGTTTCTGTCTTTGTTGGTTTGTATGTCTAAAGTGCTTGTCTTTCTTTGTTTGTATGTCTGAAGGGTTTGTCTTTGTTGTTTTGTATGTCTGAAGTGTCTGTTTTTCTCTGTTTGTATGTCTAAAGTGTTTGTTTTTCTCTGTTTGTATGTCTGAAGTGTTTGTCTTTGTTGGTTTGTATGTCTGAAGTGTCTGTCTTTGTTAGTTTGTATGTCTAAAGTGCATGTCTTTCTCTGTTTGTATGTCTGTAGGGTTTATCTTTGTTGGCGTGAATGTTTAAAGTGTCTGTCTTTGTTGGTTTGTATGTCTAAAGTATTTGTCTTTGTTGGTTTGTATGTCTGAAGTGTCTGTCTTTATTGGTTTGTATGTCTGAAGTGTCTGTCTTTGTTGGTTTGTATGTCTAAAGTGCTTGTCTTTCTCTGTTTGTATGTCTGAAGTGTCTGTCTTTGGTGGTTTGTATGTCTAAAGTGTCTGTCTTTCTCTGTTTGTATGTCTAAAGTGTTTATTTTTCTCTGTTTGTATGTCTGAAGTGTTTGTCTTTGTTGGTTTATATGTCTGAAGTGTCTGTCTTTGTTAGTTTGTATGCCTGAAGTGAATGTCTTTCTCTGTTTGTATGTCTCTAGTGTTTATCTTTGTTGGTGTGTATGTTTGAAGTGTCTGTCTTTGTGGTTTGTTGTCTAAAGTGTTTGTCTTTGTTGGTTTGTATGTCTGAAGCGTCTGTCTTTGTTGGTTTGTATGTCAAAAGTGCTTGTCTTTTTTGATGTGTATGTCTGAAGTGTCTGTCTTTCTCTGTTTGTATGTCTAAAGTATTTGTCTTTCTCTGTTTGTATGTCTGAAGTGTTTTGTCTTTGTTGGTTTGTATGTCTGAAGTGTCAGTCTTTTTCTGTTTGTATGTCTGAAGTATTTGTCTTTGTTGGTTTTTATTTCTAAAGGGCCTGTCTTTCTCTCTTTGTATGTCTGAAGTGTTTGTCTTTGTTGGTTTGTATATCTGAAGTGTCTGTCTTTGTTGGTTTGTATGTCTAAGGTGCCTGTCTTTCTCTGTTTGTATGTATGAAGTGTTTGTCTTTGTTGGTTTGTGTGTCTGAAGTGTCTGTCTTTGTTGGTTTGTATGTCTAAAGTGCCTGTCTTTCTCTGTTTGTATGTCTGAAGTGTCTGTCTTTGTTGGTTTGTATGTCTGAAGTGCCTGTCTTTCTTTGTTTGTATGTCTAAAGCGTCTGTCTTTGCTGGTTTGTATGTCTAAAGTGCTTGCCTTTCTCTGTTGTATGTCTAAAGTGTTTGTCTTTCTCTGTTTGTATGTCTGAAGTCTCTGTCTTTGTTGGTTTGTCTGTCTAAAGTGTCTGTCTTTCTCTGTTTGTAGGTCTGAAGTGTTTGTCTTTGTTTGTTTGTATGTCTGAAGTGTCTGTCTTTGTTGGCTTGTATGTGTGAAGTGTCTTTCTTTGTTGGTTTGTATGTCTGAAGTGTTTGTCTTTGTTGGTTTGTAAGTCTGAAGTGTCTTTCTTTGTTGGTTTGTATTTCTAAAGTGCTTGTCTTTCTGTGTTTGTATGTTTGAAGTGACTGTTTTTGTTGGTTTGTATGTCTGAAGTGTCTGTCTTTCTCTGTTTGTATGTCTAAAGTGTCTCTCTTTCTCTGTTTGTATGTATGAAGTGTTTGTCTTTGTTGGTTTGTATGTCTGAAGTGTCTGTCTTTCTTGTTTTGTATGTCTAAAGTGCTTGTCTTTCTCTGTTCGTATGTCTGAAGTGCCTTTCTTTCTCTGTTTCTATGTCTGAAGTGTTTGTCTTTGTTGGTCTGTATGTCTAAAGCGCCTGTCTTTCTCTGTTTGTATGTCTGAAGTGTTTGTCTTTGTTGGTTTTTATGTCTGAAGTGTCTGTCTTTGTTGGTTTGTATGTCTAAAGTGCCTGTCTTTCTCTGTTTGTATGTCTGAAGTGTCTGTCTTTGTTGTTTTGTATGTCTAGAGTGCTTGTCTTTCTCTGTTTGTATGTCTGAAGTGTCTGTCTTTGTTGGTTTGTATATCTAAAGTGCTTGTCTTTGTCTGTTTGTATGTCTGAAGTGTCTGTCTTTGTTGGTTTGTATATCTATAGTACACGTCTTGCTCTGTTTGTATGTCTAAAGTGTCTGTCTTTGCTGGTTTGTATGTCTGTAGTGTCTGTCTTTGTTGGTTTGTATGTGTGAAGTATCTGTCTTTGTTAGTTTGTATGTCTGAAGTGTTTGTCTTTGTTGGTTTGTATGTCTGAAGTGTCTGTCTTTCTCTGTTTGTATGTCTAAAGTGTCTCACTTTCTCTGTATGTCTGTCTGAAGTGTTTGTCTTTGTTGGTTTGTATGTCATAAGTGTCTGTCTTTCTTGTTTTGTATGTCTAAAGTGCTTGTCTTTCTCTGTTCGTATGTCTGAAGTGCCTGTCTTTCTCTGTTTGTATGTCTGAAGTGTTTGTCTTTGTTGGTCTGTATGTCTAAAGTGCCTGTCTTTCTCTGTTTGTATGTCTGAAGTGTTTGTCTTTGTTGGTTTTTATGTCTGAAGTGTCTGTCTTTGTTGGTTTGTATGTCTAAAGTGCCTGTCTTTCTCTGTTTGTATGTCTGAAGTGTCTGTCTTTGTTGTTTTGTATGTCTAGAGTGCTTGTCTTTCTCTGTTTGTATGTCTGAAGTGTCTGTCTTTGTTGGTTTGTATATCTAAAGTGCTTGTCTTTGTCTGTTTGTATGTCTGAAGTGTCTGTCTTTGTTGGTTTGTATATCTATAGTACACGTCTTGCTCTGTTTGTATGTCTAAAGTGCCTGTCTTTGTTGGTTTGTTTGTCTGAAGTGTATGTCTTTGTTGGTTTCTAAGTCTAAAGTGCTTGTCTTTCTCTGTTTGTATGTTTAAAGTGTTTTTCTTTGTTGGTTTGTATGTCTGAAGTGTCTGTCTTTGTTTTTTTGTAAGTCTAAAGTGTTTGTCCTTGTTGGTTTGCTTGTCTGAAGTGTCTATCTTTGTTGGTTTGTATGTCTGAAGTGTTTGTCTTTGTTGGTTTGCTTGTCTGAAGTGTCTGTCTTTGTTTGTTTGTATGTCTGAAGTGTCTGTCTTTGTTGGTTTGTATGTGTGAAGTATCTGTCTTTGTTAGTTTGTATGTCTGAAGTGTTTGTCTTTGTTGGTTTGTATGTCTGAAGTGTCTGTCTTTCTCTGTTTGTATGTCTAAAGTGTCTCTCTTTCTCTGTTTGTCTGTCTGAAGTGTTTGTCTTTGTTGGTTTGTATGTCATAAGTGTCTGTCTTTCTTGTTTTGTATGTCTAAAGTGCTTGTCTTTCTCTGTTCGTATGTCTTAAGTGCCTGTCTTTCTCTGTTTGTATGTCTGAAGTGTTTGTCTTTGTTGGTCTGTATGTCTAAAGTGCCTGTCTTTCTCTGTTTGTATGTCTGAAGTGTTTGTCTTTGTTTTTTTGTATGTCTGAAGTGTCTGTCTTTGTTGGTTTGTATGTCTAAAGTGCCTGTCTTTCTCTGTTTGTATGTCAGAAGTGTCTGTCTTTGTTGGTTTGTATGTCTAAAGTGCTTGTCTTTCTCTGTTTGTATGTCTGAAGTGTCTGTGTTTGTTGGTTTGAATATCTATAGTACACGTCTTGCTCTGTTTTGTATGTCTAAAGTGTCTGTCTTTGCTGGTTTGTATGTCTATAGTGTCTTTCTTTGTTGGCTTGTATGTCTAAAGTGTTTGTCTTTGTTGGTTTGCTTGTCTGAAGTGTCTATCTTTGTTGGTTTGTATGTCTGAAGTGTTTGTCTTTGTTGGTTTGCTTGTCTGAAGTGTCTGTCTTTGTTTGTTTGTATGTCTGAAGTGTCTGTCTTTGTTGGTTTGTATGTGTGAAGTATCTGTCTTTGTTGGTTTCTATGTCTGAAGTGTTTGTCTTTGTTGGTTTGTATGTCTGAAGTGTCTGTCTTTGTTAGTTTGTATGTCTAAAGTGCATGTCTTTCTCTGTTTGTATGTCTGTAGTGTTTATCTTTGTTGATGTGTATGTTTGAAGTGTCTGTCTTTGTATGTCTGTCTTTGTTGGTTTCTAAGTCTAAAGTGCTTGTCTTTCTCTGGTTGTTTGTTTAAAGTGTTTTTCTTTGTTTGTTGTATGTCTGAAGTGTCTGTCTTTGTTTGTTTGTATGGCTAAAGTGTTTGTCTTTGTCGGTTTGCTTGTCTGAAGTGTCTATCTTTGTTGGTTTGTATGTCTGAAGTGTTTGTCTTTGTTGGTTTGCTTGTCTGAAGTGTCTGTCTTTGTTTGTTTGTATGTCTGAAGTGTCTGTCTTTGTTGGTTTGTATGTGTGAAGTATCTGTCTTTTTTGGTTTGTATGTCTGAAGTGTTTGTCTTTGTTGATTTGTATGTCTGAAGTTTCTGTCTTTGTTGGTTTGTATGTCTAAAGTGCTTGTCTTTCTCTGTTTGTATGTCTGAAGTGACTGTCTTTGTTGTTTTGTATGTCTGAAGCGTCTGTTTTTCTCTGTTTGTATGTCTAAAGTGTTTGTTTTTCTCTGTTTGTACGTCTGAAGTGTTTGTCTTTGTTGGTTTGTATGTCTGAAGTGTCTGTCTTTGTTAGTTTGTATGTCTAAAGTGCATGTCTTTCTCTGTTTGTATGTCTGTAGGGTTTATCTTTGTTGGTGTGTATGTTTAAAGTGTCTGTCTTTGTTGGTTTGTATGTCTAAAGTATTTGTCTTTGTTGGTTTTTATGTCTGAAGTGTCTGTCTTTATTGGTTTGTATGTCTGAAGTGTTTGTCTTTGTTGGTTTGTATGTCTAAAGTGCTTGTCTTTCTCTGTTTGTATGTCTGAAGTGTCTGTCTTTGGTGGTTTGTATGTCTGAAGTGTCTGTCTTTCTCTGTTTGTATGTCTAAAGTGTTTGTTTTTCTCTGTTTGTATGTCTGAAGTGTTTGTCTTTGTTGGTTTATATGTCTGAAGTGTCTGTCTTTGTTAGTTTGTATGCCTGAAGTGAATGTCTTTCTCTGTTTGTATGTCTGTAGTGTTTATCTTTGTTGGTGTGTATGTTTGAAGTGTCTGTCTTTGTTGGTTGTTTGTCTAAAGTGTTTGTCTTTGTTGGTTTGTATATCTAAAGTGCTTGTCTTTGTCTGTTTGTATGTCTGAAGTGTCTGTCTTTGTTGGTTTGTATATCTATAGTACACGTCTTGCTCTGTTTGTATGTCTAAAGTGTCTGTCTTTGCTGGTTTGTATGTCTGTAGTGTCTGTCTTTGTTGGCTTGTATGTCTAAAGTGCCTGTCTTTGTTGGTTTGTTTGTCTGAAGTGTATGTCTTTGTTGGTTTCTAAGTCTAAAGTGCTTGTCTTTCTCTGTTTGTATGTTTAAAGTGTTTTTCTTTGTTGGTTTGTATGTCTGAAGTGTCTGTCTTTGTTTTTTTGTATGTCTAAAGTGTTTGTCCTTGTTGGTTTGCTTGTCTGAAGTGTCTATCTTTGTTGGTTTGTATGTCTGAAGTGTTTGTCTTTGTTGGTTTGCTTGTCTGAAGTGTCTGTCTTTGTTTGTTTGTATGTCTGAAGTTTCTGTCTTTGTTGGTTTGTATGTGTGAAGTATCTGTCTTTGTTAGTTTGTATGTCTGAAGTGTTTGTCTTGTTGGTTTGTATGTCTGAAGTGTCTGTCTTTCTCTGTTTGTATGTCTAAAGTGTCTCTCTTTCTCTGTTTGTCTGTCTGAAGTGTTTGTCTTTGTTGGTTTGTATGTCATAAGTGTCTGTCTTTCTTGTTTTGTATGTCTAAAGTGCTTGTCTTTCTCTGTTCGTATGTCTGAAGTGCCTGTCTTTCTCTGTTTGTATGTCTGAAGTGTTTGTCTTTGTTGGTCTGTATGTCTAAAGTGCCTGTCTTTCTCTGTTTGTATTTCTGAAGTGTTTGTCTTTGTTTTTTGTATGTCTGAAGTGTCTGTCTTTGTTGGTTTGTATGTCTAAAGTGCCTGTCTTTCTCTGTTTGTATGTCATAAGTGTCTGTCTTTGTTGGTTTGTATGTCTAAAGTGCTTGTCTTTCTCTGTTTGTATGTCTGAAGTGTCTGTGTTTGTTGGTTTGAATATCTATAGTACACGTCTTGCTCTGTTTTGTATGTCTAAAGTGTCTGTCTTTGCTGGTTTGTATGTCTATAGTGTCTTTCTTTGTTGGCTTGTATGTCTAAAGTGTTTGTCTTTGTTGGTTTGCTTGTCTGAAGTGTCTATCTTTGTTGGTTTGTATGTCTGAAGTGTTTGTCTTTGTTGGTTTGCTTGTCTGAAGTGTCTGTCTTTGTTTGTTTGTATGTCTGAAGTGTCTGTCTTTGTTGGTTTGTATGTGTGAAGTATCTGTCTTTGTTGGTTTGTATGTCTGAAGTGTTTGTTTTTGTTGGTTTGTATGTCTGAAGTGTCTGTCTTAGTTAGTTTGTATGTCTAAAGTGCATGTCTTTCTCTGTTTGTATGTCTGTAGTGTTTATCTTTGTTGATGTGTATGTTTGAAGTGTCTGTCTTTGTATGTCTGTCTTTGTTGGTTTCTAAGTCTAAAGTGCTTGTCTTTCTCTGGTTGTATGTTTAAAGTGTTTTTCTTTGTTTGTTGTATGTCTGAAGTGTCTGTCTTTGTTTGTTTGTATGGCTAAAGTGTTTGTCTTTGTCGGTTTGCTTGTCTGAAGTGTCTATCTTTGTTGGTTTGTATGTCTGAAGTGTTTGTCTTTGTTTGTTTGCTTGTCTGAAGTGTCTGTCTTTGTTTGTTTGTATGTAAGAAGTGTCTGTCTTTGTTGGTTTGTATGTGTGAAGTATCTGTCTTTTTTGGTTTGTATGTCTAAAGTGTTTGTCTTTGTTCATTTGTATGTCTGAAGTTTCTGTCTTTGTTGGTTTGTATGTCTAAAGTGCTTGTCTTTCTCTGTTTGTATGTCTGAAGTGACTGTCTTTGTTGTTTTGTATGTCTGAAGTGTCTGTCTTTCTCTGTTTGTATGTCTAAAGTGTTTGTTTTTCTCTGTTTGTATGTCTGAAGTGTTTGTCTTTGTTGGTTTGTATGTCTGAAGTGTCTGTCTTTGTTAGTTTGTATGTCTAAAGTGCATGTCTTTCTCTGTTTGTATGTCTGTAGTGTTTATCTTTGTTGGTGTGTATGTTTAAAGTGTCTGTCTTTGTTGGTTTGTATGTCTAAAGTATTTGTCTTTGTTGGTTTGTATGTCTGAAGTGTCTGTCTTTATTGGTTTGTATGTCTGAAGTGTCTGTCTTTGTTAGTTTGTATGTCTAAAGTGCTTGTCTTTCTCTGTTTGTATGTCTGAAGTGTCTGTCTTTGGTGGTTTGTATGTCTGAAGTGTCTGTCTTTCTCTGTTTGTATGTCTAAAGTGTTTGTTTTTCTCTGTTTGTATGTCTGAAGTGTTTGTCTTTGTTGGTTTATATGTCTGAAGTGTCTGTCTTTGTTAGTTGTATGCCTGAAGTGAATGTCTTTCTCTGTTTGTATGTCTGTAGTGTTATCTTTGTTGGTGTGTATGTTTGAAGTGTCTGTCTTTGTTGGCTTGTTTGTCTAAAGTGTTTGTCTTTGTTGGTTTGTATGTCTGAAGTGTCTGTCTTTGTTGGTTTGTATGTCAAAAGTGCTTGTCTTTTTTTATGTGTATGTCTGAAGTGTCTGTCTTTCTCTGTTTGTATGTCTGAAGTGTTTTGTCTTTGTTGGTTTGTATGTCTGAAGTGTCAGTCTTTTTCTGTTTGTATGTCTGAAGTATTTGTCTTTGTTGTTTTGTATTTCTAAAGGGCCTGTCTTTCTCTGTTTGTATGTCTGAAGTGTTTGTCTTTGTTGGTTTGTATATCTGAAGTGTCTGTCTTTGTTGGTTTGTATGTCTAAGGTGCCTGTCTTTCTCTGTTTGTATGTATGAAGTGTTTGTCTTTGTTGGTTTGTGTGTCTGAAGTGTCTGTCTTTGTTGGTTTGTATGTCTAAAGTGCCTGTCTTTCTCTGTTTGTATGTCTGAAGTGTTTGTCTTTGTTGGTTCGTATGTCTAAAGTGTCTGTCTTTCTCTGTTTGTATGTCTGAAGTGTCTGTCTTTGTTGGTTTGTATGTCTAGAGTGCTTTTCTTTCTCTGTTTGTATTACTGGAGTGTCTGTCTTTGTTGGTTTGTATGTCTAAAGTGCTTGTCTTTCTCTGTTTGTATGTCTGAAGTGTCTGTCTTTGTTGGTTTGTATATCTATAGTACACGTTTTTCTCTGTTTGTATGTCTAAAGTGCTTGTCTTTGTTGGTTTGTATGTCTGAAGTGTCTGTCTTTGTTGGTTTGTATGTCTGAAGTGCCTGTCTTTCTTTGTTTGTATGTCTAAAGTGTCTGTCTTTGCTGGTTTGTATGTCTAAAGTGCTTGTCTTTCTTTGTTTTTATGTCTAAAGTGTTTGACTTTCTCTGTTTGTATGTCTGAAGTGTCTGTCTTTGTTGGTTTGTATGTCTAAAGTGTCTGTCTTTCTCTGTTTGTATGTCTGAAGTGTTTGTCTTTGTTTGTTTGTATGTCTGAAGTGTCTGTCTTTGTTGGCTTGTATGTGTGAAGTGTCTGTCTTTGTTTGTTTGTATGTCTGAAGTGTTTGTCTTTGTTGGTTTGTATGTCTGAAGTGTCTGTCTTTGTTGGTTTGTATGTCTAAAGTGCTTGTCTTTCTGTGTTTGTATGTCTGAAGTGACTGTTTTTGTTGGTTTGTATGTCTGAAGTGTCTGTCTTTCTCTGTTTGTATGTCTAAAGTGTCTCTATTTCTCTGTTTGTATGTATGAAGTGTTTGTCTTTGTTGGTTTGTATGTCTGAAGTGTCTGTCTTTGTTGTTCTGTATGTCTAAAGTGCTTTTCTATCTCTGTTCGTATGTCTGAAGTGCCTGTCTTTCTCTGTTTGTATGTCTGATGTGTCTGTGTTTGTTGGCGTGTATGTCTAAAGTACCTGTCTTTCTCTGTTTGTATGTCTGAAGTGTTTGTCTTTGTTGGTTTGTATGTCTGAAGTGTCTGTCTTTGTTGGTTCGTATGTCTAAAGTCCCTGTCTTTCTCTGTTTGTATGTCTGAAGTGTCTGTCTTTGTTTGTTTGTATGTCTAGAGTGCTTGTCTTTCTCTGTTTGTATGTCTGAAGTGTCTGTCTTTGTTGGTTTGTATGTCTAAAGTGCTTGTCTTCCTCTGTTTGTATGTCTGTAGTGTCTGTCTTTGATGGTTTGTATATCTATAGTACACGTCTTGCTCTGTTTGTATGTATAAAGTGTCTGTCTTTGTTGGTTTGTAAGTCTAAAGTGCTTGTCTTTCTCTGTTTGTATGTTTAAAGTGTTTTTCTTTGTTGGTTTGTATGTATGAAGTGTCTGTCTTGTTTGTCTGTATGTCTAAAATGTTTGTCTTTGTTGGATTGCTTGTCTGAAGTGTCTATCTTTGTGGTTTGTATGTCTGAAGTGTTTGTCTGTTTTGGTTTGCTTGTCTGAAGTGTCTGTCTTTGTTTGTTTGTATGTCTGAAGTGTCTGTCTTTGTTGGTTTGTATGTGTGAAGTATCTTTCTTTGTTGGTTTGTATGTCTGAAGTGTTTGTCTTTGCTGGTTTGTATGTCTATAGTGTCTGTCTTTGTTGGTTTGTAAGTCTAAAGTGCTTGTCTTTCTCTGTTTGTATGTTTGAAGTGTCTGTCTTTTTCTGTTTGTATGTCTGAAGTAAATGTCTTTGTTGGTTTGTATGTCTAAAGTGCCTGTCTTTCTCTGTTTGTATGTCTGAAGTGTTTGTCTTTGTTGGTTTGAACGTCTGAAGTCTCTGTCTTTGTTGGTTTGTAAGTCTAAAGTGCCTGTCTTTCTCTGTTTGTAAGTCTGAAGTGTTTTTCTTTGCTGGTTTGTATGTCTAAAGTGTCTTTCTTTCTCTGTTTGTATGTCTGAAGTGTTTGTATTTGTTTGTTTGTATGTCTGAAGTCTCTGTCTTTGTTGGTTTGTATGTCTAAAGTGCCTGTCTTTCTCTGTTTGTATGTCTGAAGTGTTTGTCTTTGTTGGTTTGTATGTCTAAAGTGTCTGTCTTTCTCTATTTGTATGTCTGAAGTGTTTGTCTGTGTTTGTTTGTATGTCTGAAGTGTCTCTCTTTGTTGGCTTGTATGTGTGAAGTGTCTGTCTTTGTTGGTTTGTATGTCTGAAGTGTCTGTCTTTGTTTGTTTGTATGTCTGAAGTGTCTGTCTTTGTTGGTTTGTATGTCTAAAGTGTCTGTCTTTCTCTGTTTGTATGTCTAATGTGTCTCTCTTTCTCTGTTGTTTGTCTGAAGTGTTTGTCTTTGTTGGTTTGTATGTCTGAAGTGTCTGTCTTTGTTGGTGTCTGTGTCTAAAGTGCTTGTCTTTCTCTGTTCGTATGTCTGAAGTGGCTGTCTTTCTCTGTTTGTATGTCTAAAGTGTCTGTCTTTCTATGTTTGTATGTCTGAAGTGTTTGTTTTTGTTGGTTTGTATGTCTAAAGCACCTGTCTTTCTCTGTTTGTATGTCTGAAGTGTTTGTCTTTGTTGGTTTGTATGTCTGAAGTGTCTCTCTTTGTTGGTTTGTAAGTCTAAAGTGCTTGTCTTTCTCTGTTTGTATGTTTAAAGTGTTTTTCTTTGTTGGTTTGTATGTCTAGAGTGCTGTCTTTCTCTGTTTGTTATGTCTGAAGTGTCTGTCTTTGTTGGTTTGTATATCTATAAGTACACGTCTTTCTCTGTTTGTATGTCTAAAGTTTCTGTCTTTGCTGGTTTGTATGTCTATAGTGTCTGTCTTTGTTGGCTTGTATGTCTAAAGTGCCTGTCTTTTTTGGTTTGTATGTCTGAAGTGTCTCTCTTTGTTGGTTTGTAAGTCTAAAGTGCTTGTCTTTCTCTGTTTGTATGTCTAAAGTGTTTTTCTTTGTTAGTTTGTATGTCTGAAGTGTCTGTCTTTGTTGGTTTTTATGTCTAAAGTGTTTTTTTCTTTGTTGGTTTGCTTGTCTGAAGTGTCTATCTTTGTTGGTTTGTATGCCTGAAGTGTTTGTTTTTGTTGGTTTGCTTGTCTGAAGTGTCTGTCTTTGTATGTTTGTATGTCTGAAGTGTCTGTCTTTGTTGGTTTGTATGTGTGAAGTGTCTGTCTTGTTGGTTTGCATGTCTGAAGTGTTTGTCTTTGTTGGTTTTGTATGTCTGAAGTGTCTGTCTTTGTTGGTTTTTATGTCTATGGTGCCTATCTTTCTCTGTTTGTATGTCTGAAGTGTTTGTCTTTGTTGGTTTGTATGTCTGAAGTGTCTGTCTTTGTTGGTTTTTATGTCTATGGTGCCTATCTTTCTCTGTTTGTATGTCTGAAGTGTTTGTCTTTGTTGGTTTGTATGTCTGAAGTGTCTGTCTTGTTGGTTTGTATGTCTAACGTGCCTGTCTGTCTCTGTTTTTGAATGTCTGAAGTGTTTGTCTTTGTTGGTTTGTATGTCTAAAGTGTCTGTCTTCTCTGTTTGTATGTCTGAAGTGTTTGTCTTTGTTTGTTTGTATGTCTGAAGTGTCTGTCTTTGTTGGCTTCTATGTGTGAAGTGTCTGTCTTTGTTGGTCTGTATGTCTGAAGTGTTTTTCTTTGTTGGCTTGTATGTCTGAAGTGTTTGTCTTTGTTGGTTTGCTTGTCTGAAAGTGTCTGTCTTTATTGTTTGTATGTCTGAAGTGTCTGTCTTTGTTGGTTTGTATGTGTGAAGTATACGTCTTTGTTGGTTTGTGTGTCTGAAGTGTTTGTCTTTGTTGGTTTGTATGTCTGAAGTGTCTGACAAACAGAGACAAACACTTCAGACATACAAACAGAGAAAGGCAGACACTTTAGACATACAAGGGCCCCCACATTGGAAAAGGCTTTATTATATCTTTTCAGAACAAGTTCCTTTCTAAATATCCCTCTTAAACCCATTTTACAAGTTGAAGTACTCATCCTTTTCACCCACAACTTTACTTTACAATTTTTGAACACCCCAACATCAAGTAATACTTTTCAAAGACTTTATTATATCTTTTCAGAACAATTTCATTACGTAATGTCCCTCCTAAACCCATTTTACAAGTTGAAGTACTCATCTTTTCACACACAACTTTACCTTACAGCTTTTTGCATACCCAAACACCAAGCAATACTTTTCAAAAGGCATTATTATATTATTCAGAACATGTTCTTCTCTTAATGTCCCTCCTAAACGCATTTACAAGTTGAAGTACCCATCCTTTTCACCCACATACAAACAGAGAAAGACAGGCACTTTAGACATGCAAACCAACAAAGACAGACACTTCAGACATACAACCAACAAAGACAAACACTTCAGACATACAAACCAACAAAGGACAAACACGTCAGACATACGAACAGAGAATGACAAGCACTTTAGACATACAAACTAACAAAGACAGACACTTCAGACATACAAACCAACAAAGACAAACACTTCAGACATACAAACCAACAAAGACAGACACTTCACACATACAAGCCAACAAAGACAGACACTTCAGACATGCGAACAAACAAAGACAAACACTTCAGACATACAAACAGAGAAAGACAGACACTTTAGACACACAAACCAACAAAGACAAACACTTCAGACATACAAACAGAGAAAGACATGCACCTTAGACATACAAACCAACAAAGACAAATACTTCAGACATACAAACAGAAAAATAAAGACACTTCAGACATACAAACCAACAAAGACAAACACTTCAGACATACAAACAGAGAAAGACAAACACTTTAGACATAAAAACAGAGAAATACAGACACTTCAGACATACAAACCAACAAAGACAAACACTTTAGACATAAAAACCAACAAAGACAGACACTTCACACATACAAGCCAACACTTCAGACATACACATACAAGACAGACACTTCAGACATACAAAAAAACAAAGACAGACACTTCACACATACAAGCCAACAAAGACAGACACTTCAAACATACAAATCAACAAAAATAGTCACTTCAGACATACAAACAGAGAAAGACAAGCACTTTAGACATACAAAGCAACAAAGACAGACACTTCAAACATTCAAACCAACAAAGACAATTACTTCAGACATATAAACCAAAAAAGACAGACACTTCACACATACAAGCCAACAAAGACAGACACTTCAGACATACAAACAAACAAAGACAAACACTTCAGACATACAAACAGAGAAAGACAGACACTTTAGACATACAAACCAACAAAGACAAACACTTCAGACATACAAACAGGTTAGCAAAGTGTCGGTCTTTGTTACTTTGTTTGTCTAAAGTGCATGTCTTTCTCTGTTTGTATGTCTGTAGTGTTTATCTTTATTGGTGTGTATGTCTGAAGTGTCTATCTTTGTTGGTTTGTATGTCTGAAGTGTTTGTCTTTGTTGGTTTGCTTATCTGAAGTGTCTGTCTTTGTATGTTTATATGTCTGAAGTTTCTGTCTTTGTTAGTTTGTATGTGTGAAGTATCAGGCTTTGTTGGTTTGTATGTCTGAAGTGTTTGTCTTTTTGGTTTGTATGTCTGAAGTGTCTGTCTTTGTTGGTTTGTATGTCTAAAGTGCTTGTCTTTCTCTGTTTGTATGTCTGAAGTGTTTGTCTTTGTTGGTTTGTATGTCTGAAGTGTCTGTCTTTCTCTGTTTGTATGTCTAAAGTGTTTTTTTTCTCTGTTTGTATGTCTGAAGTGTTTGTCTTTGTTGGTTGTATGTCTGAAGTGTCTGTCTTTGTTAGTTTATATGTCTAAAGTGCATGTCTTTCTCTGTTTGTATGTCTGTAGTGTTTATCTTTGTTGGTGTGTATGTTTGAAGTGTCTGTCTTTGTTGGTTTGTATGTCTAAAGTGTTTGTCTTTGTTGGTTTGTTTGTCTGAAGTGTCTGTATTTGTTGGTTTGTATGTTTAAATTGCTTGTCTTTGTTGGTGTATATGTTTGAGTGTCTGTCTTTCTCTCTTTGTATATCTAAAGTGTATGTCTTTGTTGGTTTGTATGTCTGAAGTGTCTGTCTTTTTCTGTTTGTATGTCTGAAGTATTTGTCTTTGTTGGTTTGTATGTCTAAAGTGTCTGTCTTTCTCTGTTTGTATGTCTGAAGTGTTTATCTTTTGTTGGTTTGTATGTCTGAAGTGTCTGTCTTTGTTGGTTTGTATGTCTAAAGTGCCTGTCTTTCTCTGTTTGTATGTCTGAAGTGTTTGTCTTTGTTGGTTTGTATGTCTAAAGTGTCTGTCTTTCTCTGTTTGTATGTCTGAAGTGTTTGTCTTTGTTTGTTTGTATGTCTGAAGTGTCTGTCTTTGTTGGCTTGTATGTGTGAAGTGTCTGTCTTTGTTGGTTTGTATGTCTGAAGTGTTTGTCTTTGTTGGCTTGTATGTCTGAAGTGTTTGTCTTTGTTGGTTTGTATGTCTGAAGTGTCTGTCTTTGTTGGTTTGTATGTCTAAAGTGCCTGTCTTTCTCTTTTTGTATGTCTGAAGTGTTTGTCTTTGTTGGTTTGTATGTCTAAAGTGTCTGTCTTTCTCTGTTTGTATGTCTGAAGTGTTTGTCCTTGTTTGTTTGTATGTCTGAAGTGTCTGTCTTGTTGGCTTGTATGTGTGAAGTTTCTGTCTTTGTTGGTTTGTATGTCTGAAGTGTTTGTCTTTGTTGGCTTGTATGTCTGAAGTGTTTGTTTTTGTTGGTTTGCTTGTCTGAAGTGTTTGTCCTTGTTTGTTTGTATGTCTGAAGTGTCTGTCTTTCTTGGTTTGTATGTGTGAAGTATCTGTCTTTGTTGGTTTGTATGTCTGAAGTGTTTGTCTTTGTTGGTTTGTATGTCTGAAGTGTCTGACAAACAAAGACAAACACTTCAGACACACAAACCAACCAAGACAAACACTTCATACATACAAGCCAACAAAGACAGACACTTCAGACATACAAACAAACAAAGACAAACACTTCAGACTTACAAACAGAGAAAGACAGACACTTTAGAAATAAAAACAGAGAAAGACAGGCACTTCAGGCATACTAACAGAGAATGACAAGCAGTTTAGACATACAAACCAACAAAGACAGACACTTCAGACATACAAACCAACAAAGACGAACACTTCAGACATAAAAACCAACAAAGAGAGACACTTCACACATACAATCCAACAAAGACAGACACTTCAGACATACAAACAAACAAAGACAAACACTTCAGACATACAAACAGAGAAAGACAGACATTTTAGACATACAAACCAACAAAGACAAATACTTCAGACATACAAACAGAGAAAGACAGGCACTTTAGACATACAAACCAACAAACACAGACACTTCAGACACACAAACCAACAAAGACAAACACTTCAGACATACAAATAGAAAAAGACAGGCACCTTAGACATACAAACCAACAAAGACAAACACTTCAGACATACAAACAGAAAAAGAAAGACACTTCAGACATACAAACCAACAAAGACAAACACTTCAGACATACAAACAGAGAAAGATAAACACTTTAGACATACAAACAGAGAAAGACAGACACTTTAGACATAAAAACCAACAAAGAAAAGAACTTTAGACAAACAAACCAACAAAGACAGACACTTCAGACATACAAACCAACAAAGACAAACACTTTAGACATACAAACCAACAGAGACAGACACTTCACACATACAAGCCAACACTTCAGACATACACATACAAGACAGACACTTCAGACATACAAACAAACAAAGACAGACACTTCACACATACAAGCCAACAAAGACAGACACTTCAGACATACAAACCAACAAAAACAGTCACTTTAGACATACAAACAGAGAAAGACAATTACTTCAGACATACAAACCAACAAAGACAGACACTTCACACATACAAGCCAACAAGGACAGACACTTCAGACATACAAACCAAACAAAGACAAACACTTCAGACATACAAACAGAGAAAGACAGACACTTTAGACATACAAACCAACAAAGACAAATACTTCAGACATACAAACAGGTTAGCCAAGTGTCTGTCTTTGTTACTTTGTATGTCTAAATTGCATGTCTTTCTCTGTTTGTATGTCTGTAGTGTTTATCTTTGTTGGTGTGTATGTTTGAAGTGTCTCTCTTTGTTGGTTTGTATGTCTAAAGTGTTTGTCTTTGTTGGTTTGTATGTCTGAAGTGTCTGTCTTTCTTTGTTTGTATGTCTAAAGTGCTTGTCTTTGTTGGTGTGTGTGTCTGAAGTGTCTGTCTTTCTCTGTTTGTATGTCTAAGGTGTTTGTCTTTCTCTGGTTTGTATGTCTGAAGTGTTTGTCTTTGTTGGTTTGTATGTCTGAAGTCTCTGTCTTTTTCTGTTTGTATGTCTGAAGTATTTGTCTTTGTTGGTTTGTATGTCTAAAGTGCCTGTCTTTCTCTGTTTGTGTGTCTGAAGTGTTTGTCTTTGTTAGTTTGTATGTCTAAAGTACCTGTCTTTCTCTGTTTGTATGTCTGAAGTGTTTGTCTTTGTTGGTTTGTATGTCTGAAGTGTTTGTCTTTGTTGGTTTGTATGTCTGAAGTGTCTGTCTTTGTTGGTTTGTATGTCTAAAGTGCCTGTCTTTCTCTGTTTGTATGTCTGAAGTGTTTGTCTTTGTTGGTTTGTAGGTCTAAACTGTCTATCTTTGTTGGTTTGCATGTCTAAGGTGCCTGTCTCTCTCTGTTTGTATGTGGGTGAAAAGAATGGGTACTTCAACTTGTAAATGCGTTTAGGAGGGACATTAAGAGAAGAACTTTGTCTGAAATAATATAATAATGCCTTTTGAAAAGTATGCTTGGTGTTTGGGTATGCAAAAAGCTGTAAGGTAAAGTTTGTGTGTGAAAGGATGAGTACTTCAACTTGTAAAAATGGGTTTAGGAGGGACATTACGTAATGAAATTGTTCTGAAAAGATATAATAAAGTCTTTGAAAAGTATTACTTGATGTTGGGGTGTTCAAAAAGTTGTAAAGTAAAGTTGTTGGTGAAAAGGATGAGTACTTCAACTTGTAAAATGGGTTTAAGAGCGATATTAAGAAAGGAACTTGTTCTGAAAAGATATAATAAAGCCTTTTGCAATGTGGGGGCCCTTCTGTTTCTCAAGTGCACAAAAAAGTATTAAAAAAATGGGAAGGGGGCCTTTTGGGGGCCGGGGGCCTTTGGGGGCCCGGGGGCCTTTGGAAACCTGGGGACCTTTGGGAGCCCTGGGGCCTTTGGGGACCTGGGGGCCTTTGGGGGCCTGGGGGGCCTTTGGGGCCCGGTGGCCTTTAGGGGCAAGGGGCCTTTGGGGGCCCAGGGGCCTTTGGGAGCCTGGGGGGCCCTTTGGGGCTGGGGTAGGGGACCTTACAACACTGTTCAAATGGAAGTTTTGTATTATAACGACCACAGAGTTTCACCCAAATCATCTTCTAAAATGTCTCAAACGGTTTCCCTAAATCATCTTCTAAAATGTCTCAAACGGTTTCACCCAAATCATCTTCTAAAATGTTTCAAACGGTTTCGCCCAAATAATCCCTAAACGTAATTTCTGCGTGTTCCTTTTGTTTTGGCATTCCTGCGCTGTCACATTTGAAATTCCCATGAAAAAAATTCCCGCCTTAATCTCTTCATCTCTAAGGTGTTCTTGGTTACTCTATTAAGGCTTCGATAGAATATTAATTTATCACTAAGTCTAATCACCTGAGAAGCCATATTTAAAAATAGAATATTAATTTATCTCTGTCTCTAAATACCATTTATCCACAGACGTAAAGATCAAAGAAGCCATATTGTTTCTTAATTCCCCTTTCGTGGATCAATAATTCCCCTCGATTATGCAAATCAATTTCTCAGAAATCTAGTTCCCCTAGGTGTCATTGACCCGTTAGTGGATCGATAATCCTTGAATAAATTATAACCTGTCAGCGTTAGACTCAATTATAGATGGCAGCACATGTGTTCTCAGAGTAGTCATTACGGCCTCCCTACTTATACTCTATTTTGATTATAGGGAAACCCCAACTCTAGTAAGAGGGTTTTACCCAATTTGAACTAATTTACGTTTTAAACTCTAGGAGGAAGGGGAATGAATGTCTTGAAGAAATTTAAGGAAGATAATAAAAATGAGGACTGAAAAATGGTGTTCTCGCTTAATGTCAATACCTCCCTAAAAAATTAAACTTTACCATTTTTAATCAAGAGCTAAAAAGGAAAACCAAGTTGGATTATGCAGCATCAGTGGGTTTGGTTCCGAAAAGGGGTGGCTTTATTGGATATTGTATAGACTATAAAATAAATTAATTCCATATATGAGCAAAATATGTACTCGACACCCATAATGGACGGAATTTAGAACTTTTGCGAATATAGGTATTATTAACTTATAAAATACATTTGATGCACTGCGTATATGATTCAGGAGAAGATTTTATCCTTCTATACTTGTTTAGTGGGGATAATCATGACAAATCCTTGCTGGTCAGTGTGATTTGAGTTATTTTAATAAGCCACTGATCAATAATGCTCCTTTAACGTATTTATTATAAAGATTTATTATGTGTACTTTCACGCAAAATACGTTCCACAAGTTCAGAAAAGTTTTGAGCCAAACATTATTGCTACACAGACTAACTTATATAATGAACTACAAAAAATAATTTCTGATATATCATTGCAAAAATTGGGGCCTGCTAACAATGATATAATGCTTAACGGCCTTGAGAAAACTATCCATATGTAAGGAGACAAGCACCTTGCTATAGAAAACATTAACTACTTTTATATGTAAAAATATCGTCACTTTAACTTTACTGCACTTGCTCTAATACTACTACTACTACTACTAAACAAACTCACCGCAGCACCAAGCCGCTTGAGGCCAACACAACTACGCACGCTCCTCCTGCATCCCAATCTATTCGAAGCCACCCTTTTAAACGCCATCTCAGGAAGTTCCCATTTCCTTTAAATCTTTCTTTAGGGCGTCATCCCACTTCAGACGAGGACGACCTGCTTTCCCTTTAGCCCTATACGGTTGGCCGAAAAGAACAATCTTCGGCAAACTGTCATTCTTCATTCGCGCAACACGCCCTAGCCACCTCAGCCTTTCTTTCATTATAGCCCTAGAGAGCAGTATTGAACCACATTTTTCGTACAGCCTATTGTTTGAAATACGGTCAGTCAGCCGGGTACCCAGAACAATCCGTTAGCAACTTCTATGGAAAACATCTAGTAAATCTTCATCCGCTTTTTGAAGCTCCCATGCTTCAGATCCATATTTGATCACTGTCATTACTGTAGCTTCTAATATTCTAATCTTGGTTTGCAGACTTATCTTCCTATTCTTCCAAACATATTTTTTAACTGTGAAGAAACACCTTAAGCCTTGGCTATTCTACTTTTAATATCTTCACTGATAGACATTTCCTTAACCAAGTAATATCGGATAACTTCATAGGCTGATCATATAACAGATAAGTGTACCAAGCAAAATATTTAGCACCAGTCAATCTCTTTTATTTTATCAGGCTCAGATTTTTATGTTCAGTCAACCATGAACAATGTTAAAAAGCTAAAAGACGAAGACATAATAGTTTCTAAGGGCACACTCCTGGGTCTTACCCCGGTTTGATATTTCTTACTTTTGAAAGAGGAGGAGGGAGATATACGGCAATAGACCCTTAAAGTTCAAACCGGTGCTAATGGTCTCTGTTTCATAGCCATTCAGCCAGGAGGCAGAATAGGGGTTGCCTTTTGAAAGCAAACAAAATGAAAGATTCCAAATATGTGGGTTCATATAGAGTAGGTAAAATGATGTTATCGTGTGCCTAGAATTAAAAACTGTAATTCTTTTTTGGCAATAGTTGTTTAATTCGTTGATAGTATATTTATGGACAATTATTTGTTTTACTTGTATAATGTATCCATGATCTACGTTATAGAACGAGTTGTTTTTTGTTAGTTTGTGTCATGAGTAGAAAAATAATCAAGTGTCAATGTTGATGTTATTATTTCTTTTTTTGTGTCCTCTTTTCAGTATTTTTTTCCGACTGTTTTCTTGATCTTTGTTCTCTGGAGTTTCATTATATTTTTACAATTGTTGTTTTTTATTCTCCATGGGACTGGAAAAAAAATCGGACCCTTTTTTTGCTCTGTCTTTTCTTTTCATTTGAAGATCTGATATTAAACAACACTTGCCACTACTTTTGATATTAAACTCTTGTTGATGGTTTATTACTGCCTCACTACAGACTTCAACCAGACAGTTCAGTGAGTCCATACATCAATAATTCATTTCACTGGTGATGGGGCATCAAGTAGGTTAAAAGATTTTGAGGAAGACCAATTGGCTTAATAAAATTTCAAAAAATTGTGGTATTACGGTTCTTTATTATGATATTTCCTTTATATCCCTCCCTGTTATTTTTATTTATTGATACTACTACTACTACTACTAACAAATCACCGCAGGAACAAGATCCTTGAGGCCAACACAGCTACTAAAGCTCCTCCCCCTCCAAATATATTCAAAGTTTCCCTCTTTACACGCTAAAAAGAAGCTTCCATTTCTTTCTTTACGACATCATCCCACCCAAACCACGCAAGATCTGCATTCAGCTTAGCCCAGGACGATTTACCAAAAAGGATTGTCTTTGGCAATCTGTTATCTATCATCCACAGAAAGTTCCCCAGTCATCTCAAGCTTTCTCTTACTATATCCCGAAAAAGCTCAATTAAACCGGTTTGTTTGTAGAGCCTACTAATTGAAACACAGATATTCATCTTCAAGGCATCTATTGTCCTTAATAATAATAATAACAAAATTAGTGAAGCTATCTACTTTATAGATCTTAAGAAAAAAATAATCAAAATAGTCCATATTAATGGGGATAGAACACAATCCTACTCAACTATTGATTTAATAAAAAACAAGCTACTAACTACTTTTTTTAGCTTAACAAGATCAGGGTTTTACTTTACTTTATATATACATTACTAAACTATTTTAATGTATTTAATTAATGAAAATAAATGTAAATATAAATATTACTTTACAATGTATAGAAATTATATATTACTTGACAATTATACATTACTTAATATATACATTACTCTACAATATATACATTACTTTAATGTTTTTTTTCAAGCATACACTTGAGTATCACTTGATACTTTCAGTATCACTTGAGAGTTCGTCGTGAAAACACCTTGTTTTTGGATACTAATCTTTAAATAAAGTAAGATTTCAACCTGTGTGTTTCCCTACAGACATTTTATAATCGGCTTATTTATTCTCTGGCTATTGACATTTTTTACTGAACATAAATTCCCTTGAGATTAAGTGACTTAATAAGTACAGAGACTCAGAAAGAAACATTTAATTACCCTAGAGGATTGTATTCTTTATGGATAGCAGCGGTATGGCCTAAATGAATTCTGGATCTAGCTGCGTTGCCAGAGCTTGATTGTTGCGCTGTGGAAAGTGCGCCCGAATTTTTAGAGCAGTGTTGCCACCTACTGTACTGACTGAATATAAGCCAAAATTCTAAAGTAGTTTCCGGAACAGAATATTGATTGATAACATATACTAGACAACAAGCAGAAGAGGGGAGGGTTCCTGCCGCAAGCGCCGTATGTACCTGCCGGTATTTAGTTACCCTTAAATTGCGGGGAATTGGTGAGCGGGTCCCGACACTTCCCTTGTTCCTAGTATTGTGTGGACGGAGGCATTTGAAGTCTTAGAGGCGTTTGTCTGTGCAAAAAAAAAAAAAAAGCAGAATTCGTCAGTCGTGCGCGCAGCATCCCATGCTGCTGTGCATAGAGCTTGTTACGTCATGATGTTTGAACAGAGTGAGAATTTGCATTATTCGCCCGTGTTGAATTTCGTTCAGCGAAACAAGGAAGAGGGAATAGATGATGAGACTATCAAAAGATTTGGAGCGGAGTTTTTTGATTGCGAAGTGATTGTGATCGCAAAGAAATGGCTGGGCTTGAAGCTGGATCCTGATGCGCCATTTCAGAAGCGAACCGGAACGAAGGCTCCATCTAGTCACCTTGGTGATATCTTGGAAATGCTGAGAAAAGGTGATTCAGATTGTTTTACAATTCCGACTTTCGTCATTCGAAGCCCTTCGGAAGTGCCAGTTATCCCGGCTTCGGCTTACTCGGCTTTGCTCTCGAAAGTCAATGAACTGAACTTGCATCTAAAAACTATATCCAATCAGTTCGAGTCTTATTCAGCCAATTTTCCACCGCTACCCCAGCCTGGGGATGCTGCTTCTTCACTATCGAGTAGCCATGCTACAGTGATTGTTTCAAACCTTCCGCAAACAGTTTGCAACCCAAAAAGTCGAAAGGAATTCTTAGACCAATTGTCAGGTCACGAGTCAGTTTCCAGTGTCCGCCCACGAGGTGACAGGTTGTATGTCAACATTGAGAAATCTGTTATTTCGGATTTCTGCAATTCGATTAGTGCAGCCGCATCGGGTGCTACCACTAAAACTGTGCTTAAGCGTCACCTTGGGATTGCTAGAGGTATCCCTGAGGATTTTGACATTGCTGGACTAAATTCGTACCCTGGTGTGACTGAAGCCACTCGTTTCGGCTCTTCACAAACAATTAAGCTAGAGTTTTCGGATACATTCGCAAAAGGCAATGCCATCAAGAACGGCCTGAAAATAGGTTACGAAATATTCCGTGTGTACGATTTCATCAGTGTACCCCGTTGCTGCTTCAAATGCCGATCCCCAGATCACATGATGAAGGATTGCACCAGTCCTGTTGATAAATGTGCTCGTTGTGCCGGTAATCATACTGCCACTAAGGAAACGCCTTGCCAAAATAGCCCCAAATGTGCGAACTGCAACGGTGATCATACATCCTTTAGTTTGAAATGTCCAGTGCTCAAGTCTCGCGTTTCGAGTAGTGCCCGAAAATGATGCAGTCCCTTTCAGCTGTCTCGTACAACATAAATGGTACCAGAAGAAAAGAGCATGTTATTGACGAACTTGCATGTAACTATGACATTGTCTGTTTGCAAGAACACTTATTATCGTCGGCTAATACAAACCTGCTAAAACGTAGTGCTAATCACGTCGTTTTCGTATCGGCGGCACGAACTACTTTCGGACGGCCGTCGGGTGGGCTTGCATGTATACTGAACCGAAATAGTGTTGCTTGCTACTCGCCTGTGCTTTTTCACAGTGATCCTAACATTTTGGCTGTGCGGATTAACGATTTAGTGATCGTAAATGTTTACTTGCCTTGTGACAGAAAATCGGTTCAGTCTCTTAACAGATTCGCTAAGACTTGCAGTGTATTACAGAAACTTTTGGAATCCGTCTCAAATCAAGGTTATCGTTTTTTGATCGCTGGAGACTTTAACGCTGACCTGCTGTCATCGAATATTCGCTCGGATTTGATATTTGATTCGCTGCCGCAGTTTAAGCTGGTTGAAAAAACTTGTATATATTCTTATCTTCATCATTCCGGTAGTCAAAGTAATATTGATCATGTTGTTTGTTCTCCGGGCCTACCCGTTTCTACTGTAACTGTTCATGAAGATCATTGCGATTTAGATCACCTACCGATTTCGTTTGTTTTTCAAATACCGATTTGTACTAATCGTAATGCTTTACAAGCAGGACGAAGATGGGTTTTCCGTCGAAATTGGAATAAGATAAATTTATCGCTGTATATTTCTACGCTAGCTATGCTACTTGCTACAATTCAAGTTCCTTTCCACCTTCTACAGCTTAGTTATAAGTCTTCAAATGATAAAAATACTCTAAATGATTATTATCTAAAATTAGTATCTTGCCTTAAAACAGCTGAATTGACCGCTGTACCACGGGAGCGAGTCAGGCGAAACACGCGTAAACCGGAGTGGTCGTGGGATCCTGAATTGAAATCGATTAAAAATAAAGCAAAGTTTTGGTTGCGGATTTGGGTTTCTTGTGGTCGTCCGTCTGAAGGGGTTATTCATCAAATAAGCAGAAGACGAAATTAGAATATAAAAATTACCTGCGCTCGACTAAATCAAAAATATCGAATTTCCCGTTAAGTAAATCTGATTGGCAAAAGGTAATTAATTCTGAAAAACTTGATGATTCTTTTGCTACAAGCCCGATTAGTGCCGGTGCATGGCATAGTTATTACAGTAATGTTTTTAGTTCAGTGAATTATCATGTCCATTCGGTTTTTTCGAAACTTCTCACAGCCGCACTTCCCGTATCGCTGAGCCAAACTCAGATTTTGTCTGTCGAGCTCTCTGTGGTTCAGCAGGCAGTAAAAAGGTTGAAATCAAATTCCCTCGATTGCGATGGCATTTCTGCCAACCATTTAAAAGTTGATTGCCCACTTCTTTTTCAACACCTGCAGTTGCTTTTCCAAATGTGCTTGTGTGCGTCTGCGGTACCGGATAGCTTCCTATGTGGGTCTGTAACATCAATTCTTAAAGAGGGAAACCTCCTAGCGATTGCTCGTCGTATCGGCCAATAACTGTGTCATGCAATCTCAGTAAAGTTTTTGAATATGTTCTTCTTCCGTCCATATCGAGTGCACATTTTGGCGAAAATCAGCTTGGATTTTCGTCTGGGGTAGGGTGCCAGCAAGCCCATCGAGTTCTAATTAATCTTCTTATCGATGCGACTAAAAAGGGATATGAACTCCATCTTTGCGCCTTGGACCTTTCCAAGGCTTTTGACAGCGTCGTCCACTCACAAGCTCTGTTTTCCCTTTTTAGTCACGGCATTAATCTTTCTCTGGTTTCTCTCCTTCGTTATTGGTATGCCAATTCTTTTCTACGAATAAAAGCTGAAGGGGTTATTTCCGATTCTAAAATTCCGGTTCGGTGTGGTGTCAGACAAGGTGCTGTCCTTTCCCCTTCTATCTTTAAACTTTGCATTTCTTCTGTTTTATCTTCTATCCCAACCACTTGTATTTTTCAGGCGATTAATCTTTCTTACATAGCGTATGCTGATGATATACTTCTAATTAGTAGGACTAGAAAAGGTCTTTCTGTTTCTGTATCTACAGTTGCAACAAACCTTAGTAAGATTGGTCTATCACTGAATTTTTCTAAATGTGAATATCTTTCGTTTAATAGTAATGGTAATTCGCCTTTAGATTGCGCTTCTTTTTCTGTCCCATGTGTTTCTTCTTTTCGGTGGTTGGGTATAAACATTGCTAAAAATCTTAAATCTCTCCGAGAACAAGCCGTGGCGAATTGTAAGAAAAAGATCCAAGTATCTTACTCCAAAATTGTTGCCAATCGGGGGAAATACAGTAGGAAGACCCTTGCTAAATTGTATTCTGTTTTTACTGATCATTCAATTTTGTTCCTTTCTGGTGTTTATCCCATTCTTGGGCGAAAAAATACCCGGTCATTACGTTCTTATTATTTTCGGTTCTCGCGTTTTCTACTGTATTTGCCTCCGTGGTACCGGAACCGTAACCTTGTCTCAGTTTTTGGGCTTCCAGATATAACTGAAAAGCTAGTTGAGCTTGCTGACAAAACTCCCCCAGACAGTGAAGGCTCTCCCAGCCCATCATGGGTTTGTACGCCTCCTTCATTGATTTAGTGTCTTTACTGTGTATTTAGTCGATTTGTATGTATTTTGTGTCTTACTTTTTTGTGTTTTACTTTTTTGTGTTTACTTTTTTGTATTTTGTGTCTTACTTTGTATGTGATTTAGTGTCTTTACTGTGTATTTAGTCGATTGTATGTATTTTTTCTTTTCTTTTATTTATACTCCGCTTTTGTTACCTTAGCGGGTTAAAAATAAATTATTATTATTATTATTATTATACCCTATTTGAAATCGGCAAGGGCAGAACACAGAAAAATCCTTAGCTTGTTAGAGTAAATTTGGAAACATAGTGCCAGAATATTTACACTAGTGGTATGAACTGAAAAATAACCGAATGACTATGAACTCAGAGAGCCCATTTGGCAAAAAAAAATTAACATCAGAATAGAAATACACTATCTGCATACTTCTACTGCTAGTAGGAGTAGCTACTACTGCTGTTTGTAGTAATATTACTAAGGCTAATCGACCTAATGTGGAACTTTCAGGGTCTGTTGAGGGGATGTTGGGGATGTTGAAATGCAAATTAAACGGACATCCACCACTTTAACAGCCACAAAATTACTTGTGGATGTTACGACATATATCTATGAGAGTTAGGGACTCCCGCGAAGACCATCGTGAAGGTCGGAACTGCGTATTGTAACAGTATCCGGGCGTCTGGAGAGATCACTTACCCCCCTGATGTGAAGGGGGCCGAGCATCATTGGCGGTACCAAATTCCGTCCAAGTACCCGGGGTCACCCCCAAAGCACGAAACGAGAAAATAGCTGTACCTTCCCCATCCATACAGATACTCCCCATCCAAGGATAGGTCCCACCCATACACGTAGTTCATCACGGATGATGCCCTACTCCGGGACAACCTCTCTTCTGTCATAACGTTCGTGGTCACTCCCCTTCTGCCAAGGTCCCGCAGTCAACCCCCAATCAACCGTGTGTGATAGCCTGCGGCAAAGCCACTTGACGGACCCTTGCGGTTCCATCGGAACCGTGGGTCATGGTCAATACAGGTCCCCTGTTAGTGATCTACACTCGTAAGTCCCGTGACAGCCAAATTGGCCCAAGTGTAATCTCTCTTCCACACTGTGATCAGTTGAAGACTGATCCACAAAATTAACATCAGAATAGAAATACACTATCTGCATACTTCTACTGCTAGTAGGAGTAGCTACTACTGCTGTTTGTAGTAATATTACTAAGGCTAATCGACCTAATGTGGAACTTTCAGGGTCTGTTGAGGGGATGTTGGGGATGTTGAAATGCAAATTAATCGGAAATCCACCACATGGCTAATATGGGAGTAAAGTTTATTTTTGATGCAAATGGGTGTTATATTTAGACAGTGGACCATTCGGCTATAATACTTATCCTTTCACCTTATCCAGTAGTACCATTGATCTGAATCTGAAGCATGCTGGTACCACTAGATTACTGTGGTGGGGTTAGAGATTTCGAATAGTGTAGTAGGGATGCCCAACCTCCACTAATACTGGTGGCAGCAACATAAGAGAGCTATCAAGAGCACCTATATTTAGCAGAAAATACATTTTCCTAGGAGCTGGATTAATTTAGTCTATATAGTGGACAATAAGGCATTGCTTGGAAAAATACAGAATTTAGGACATTATTTCCAATTAAAAATCAATCCAGCCAAGCTATAATTAACAAAAGCTTAGGAGTGAAACTATATTGAGAATCAGCCCCGGTTCAAAATTTCATTTGAAAATATCGAAAATTAGATACTATTAGAATAAGTATAATGTAATGGCTTACGAATGCACAATAACAGCACGTTCCAGCTCATCGAGAAGAAAGTAACAGTGTAAAATGAATATAGAGATTTACAGGCTAACAGTAGAGTCAACAGGAAGTTCACTTCCCTCATTATCAACAAGGGTTGGTTTGAACGCAGACAATGAAAAATATGAAATACCCTTTAAAAGTATAAAAACAATGTTAATATCTGACAAAGCAGAATCTCAATAAGTAAATAAATTATTCACTCTGTACGATGAAGAGATCATTCCAACAAGTTCTCACTTAGAATGATCCCCAGGAAGAAACAGTGGGGTGGTTAGAATAGACAGAAGACGCAAAAAGAATTATTTCCAGAAAGGGGATACCCGGAATTTCCACTACAGAAATGGGGGAAAAACAGTAGACTAGAGTCAGAAAATGGTACACAAAAACAGTATGATGCATTAACAAGAAAATACGTAAGCGAAAATACATAAAGAATATATGGGCCCCTTATATCCTTTTCCCCCTTATTAAGGGAAAAATCTATTAGATGAAATAACACGGGAAAAAGACAAACTCCCTTGTCAAATGCCACGCCTAAATAAGGAAAGTCACCTGTTAGATGTGATAGATATGTGGGACAAAGAAATGTAGATCGAGCAGACTTAGAAAATGTATTAAGAGAATATACTGACAGAACAAATCAAAGAAAGCTGAGTAGTAGGAATATTTTTTGATCAGTGTTTATCCTGGTATCCCACAATAGTAGTAAAATAGTTCTTACGCAGATGAAGAATTATTTAATGCAAAAAAAAGGAGGAAGATGGGAGCGAGAGGAAGGTGGATAGAATAGCTCAAGAGCGAAAGGAAGAGTTCAAAAGAATAGGCAGAGAATTAAAAGAGAAGATCGAAAGAGTAGCGAGAGATAGAAAGGAGATGGCAAGATAGACACGAAAAGAAAGCATTGATAGAAATTATTGCGGTAAGAAATTCTCAAGGGCGTCATATATCGTCTACATTAGATTTAATGCACACAATAAACCTCCAACCATAGAAAGAAAATGAAGATTTACATTTATACATACATAATTTTGAAATAATTACGGATGGCCTAGAGACAGCAACCCTAGCTTAGCCACAAAGCACAAAACTGCATCTAAAGCATTACCAATGTGTTATTCGAAAGACTTTGAAAAATTAAAATAAACCATTTTGGAACAACTTCAATTCTCTCCAGAGAACTTTCAAAGAATATTTGGAAGCTAAAGAATGTGAGATAATGAAACATACAAGGAATGCTGGTACAGCGGGTATAATTCAAAAATATATATTTAAAATGGCTAGAGTTAGAGAATCTTATAACGTTATACGACCCAGAGGAGATAAAAGAAAAGCTTACGGAATTGATAGAAAAAACAGTTAAGAAACAGTTCTAGAAAAAAAACTTGTCCAAATATAACAATTTTCTCAAAGGAGCAAAAAAACAAGAAATTGAAGAAATGATGAAATTAGAATGAGGCCACACTGAAATTAGGTGAGAGGTGTTAATCTCATCAAGAACAAGGATAGGAGGTGGTATAAGGAACGAATACCCGTACACTGAAAATAGGAATAATTTCAACCAGAAATGGCAGAGGCGAAAGGAAAAAAGCATGATACTATTGCAACTTTGTTAGGCACTATGCGACAAATTGTCCAAATAAAGAATTTAAAAAACAAAACCAAAAGCGGGAATATTATAAAGTTGCTTGTTTCATCAGTAATAAATTTAAACTACGAAATATCTATAAGACAACAGATGATGATCCAAAAAAACATCAAATCCCTCGTGGACTAAGAGTAATATTGAAAAGTCTAGGAAAATTGGAATAAATAGTAAACCGACTAAGAGAAACAAGTGGATTTAAAGCCCAAATAATGAGCGAGGTTTGCCTTTGCTCAATCATATAACGCAGACTTGATAGTTAGAAAAAATAGTAATTGACTCAGGAAGCAACCAAACAAACGGGCAAACTAGTATAATCGGAAAAAAAGGATTTAACTACTAAGATAAGGCTGCAGCCGTATGCAATTATCGTCAAAATCATAAATACCTAACGGCACATGTATTCCTGGAAATTTTGGACACTGATGGAACAATAAAAAAAACAAAAATAAGACTGTTGGTTAGCTTGGAAACAGATCTAATATCAAGGTCAAATTTTGTAACACAGGAAAAAACCTACTATCATAAAAAATAGTGTCAATAAGAAATGTAAGTGACGCGGTAACAAGGAACAAAATCAGAAAAGAAGAGGAGAAAAGAGTTAACAGTTGTAGAAAACAAAAAAAAAATAGCGAAAAAAAAAGGGCGAACACCAAATTGCACACGTCATTTTTCTAACGAATACAAAAACTTAAAAAAAAACAAAAAAAATCTAGACGTTAAAATACATTTTTCTAATTCTTCTCCGATGTTTGGTGAACTAACGGTTCGCATTGGAATGGCTTAAAGGTACTTTGTAAGCAGATCATTAATAACTAATATAAATATATTTCTGGCACTGGATTTTGGGAGTGAACGTACAATTTTTGTAAAAACTTTCTCAAAAGGTTTGCTGAAAATGGATATTTTTTAATTAATGCTTTTTCATATGGCTTTTTACACGCTACTAATTTATAATCTCAGCACCTTTTTCAAAAGTTATTGATATCTTTTTCTATTTTTTTTTCACTAAAAACACCCTACGATTCTATCCTTTGTTCTTTGGGGTTCCAAGTGTCCTCAAATCGGGCTCGAGGATGCTAATTTTACTACAATCCATGTGCTACTAGCCGTTGTAATTTACTTAGATTGTCCTTAACATCTTAGTTTTTTTAAAGTCACTTCCTTTTAACAAACAATTATTTTACCTGTGAAGCCTTTTGACCCGACAAGCCTTGTCTGATTCTCTTAAAGTCTCTGTTTAAGTCAAATATGTACTTAAAAGAGAAAAATATCCAAATGATTGAAAAAATGATGGAATTTGCAGATAAACACACTGAAATTAGTAAGAAGGTATCATTCCCTTAAAGGAAAAAAGAATAGGAAATGGTAGTAGGTACGAAAACCCGTACACCAAAAATAGAATTAATGTCAGGCATACATGGCACAAGCAAACCGAAACAACATGCTATAATTTTAACTCCGTAGGGCATTTTGTACAAATTTCCCAACTAAAGAATTTAAATAACACGGCCAAAAACAAGAATATTATAATGTTCCCTATTTTAACTGTAATAACTGTAGATATTACGCCATTGATTGCCATCACGCATAGGAAAAATTACAAAAATAATGAAAAAAACGAGAGATGATAACTGCTAAGGTAAAAACACCTCTCTTAGACTAAGAGCAATTTTGACAAATCGAGGGAAAGTGGAAAAAAGAGCCAACCAATTAAGAGAAACGTATATATTAAAAGGCAAAAGAAAGGAAGAACGTTTGGCCTTACCCAATCATATAGAACAGACGGGAGATTGAATGGAAAGTTAGTAAAAATAGTGACAGACTCAGGTAGCGACCAAACATTCGTTTGAACTAATCCAGTTAAAGAAAAAATATCAACTACTCAGATAAGGTTGGAGCCTTATACTATTACGGAAAGAATCAAAATGTCCAACAGCATACGTGACCCTGGATATTGCAGGTGAGGATGGAACAATACAAAAAAGAAAAAGAAAAGTTGGACTGGTAGCTAACGAGGCAACAGATGTTTTTTTAAGATCTGATTTCGAGGAAATGAGAAATACATCATCATTAAAAACAATATCAATAGCGAAAGCAACTAACGTGGTAACAAGGAACTAAAGCAGAAAAGAAGGGGAGAAATAGACAAAAGTTGCACAAAATAAAAAACTGGAAGAAAAGGGTGAATTCCAATTCCTGGATGACATTTTTCGAATGAATACAAATCCAAGAAAGACAAAAAATATAAACGGTAAGAATATGAATACATAGGAGACTGAAAACGAACGCATAGTTATACCAAAAAGAGCGTAAGTACAAAGCTTAGGCATAAACAGGAAAAAAATAGGCAGAATTTAAACTTGAAAGAGAGACTATAAGAAAATCAGACAAGCCTTGTTGGAGCAAAACGCTTAAACAGGCCAACAAATATTGTGTTAAAGGGAAGTTACCTTTCAAAATATTAGATACTTAGGACACTCTACGCATGTTACAACTCCTAGTATCGCATGAATTTTAAAACAGAAGTTGGAGAATTTGCGCACTTGAGCAGGAAAGGAGGACAACTGCGACGCCAAATAAAGGAGGAATAGAATCGTGCACAGTATAGTTGGAAGGATATGAGAAAAGATATCTGTAGCATTTACAAAAGCTGCTAAGACTATCAATTAGTAGCATATAAAAAGCCAAATGGAAAAGTGCCAATGAAAAAAATACCCATTTTTGCGAATTTTTTTTAGAGAATTTCAATGGACGTTGTGTGTCCAATCCCAATATCCAGTGTAGAAAAAGATTTTTTGTAGTTATTAATTATTTGGCTACTGGGTACGCAGAAGCCATCCCAATGCGAACCGTAAAATCACAGAAAAACGTCGAAGAATTAGCTAAAATGTCTCACGTCACGGAATTCCAAAGGAAATTTTAACAGACAATGGAACAAACTTTATATCGTCATATATCTGGATATCATTTGAAATTCTTGACATTAAGCAGACATTAACTACTCCATTTCATCCTGAGACAAATGAGGTGATAGAATGATTTAATGGAACCATAATGAGTGTGATGCGAGATGATGTAAATCAGTGGGGTAAAATGCTTCCTTGTGTCCTCTTTGCATATAGAGAAACTCTAAACCTGGCAACTGATTTCTCACCATTTGAATTAAATTCGGTATAAGTCCTAGGAGGTGCAAGATATTCTGAAGAAAGCATGAGAAAATGTTGAAAAGGATAAAAAATAGTGATAAAAGTGATTTATCAAAGTGATAAAAGTGATAAAAGTGTGTTATAAAAGTGTGTAAGGGTTAAGTAAATACCATGATATTACCAAGGAGGCGCAGAAAGAATACGGGGAACAATATGACAAAATCGGATGGAGCGAGGAAAAAAAGAGAATTCTACCACGCGAACTGACTTGAATGTTTACTAGAGAAAATTCTAGTACAGACGATATAAATAAACAGTGGTGGTGCTTGATGATTACGACCTCGGGAAAAGATGAGAAAATTACCTCTTTAGAAATAATAGACCCTACGGAAAGGCATAGAGATGCAATTGATAATATTTTGAAAGAAAAACACCTAGATGACGAATAAAAAGAGAAATTAACCAAATCACTTACAAAATATTCAAGTGTATTAAACAAACAAGATAATAAGACAAATATATTCAAGCATGGGAGACCGGAAAAAAACTAAAAACCTATTATACAATATCCGTACCAAATTCCAGATACAAACAGGAGATAATGAAGAGAGAGCGAGAGAGAGAGAGAGAGAGAGAGAGGAGAGAGAGAGGAAGAGAGAGAGAGAGAGAGAGAGAGAGAGAGATAAATGATTATAGAATAGTATAATTCAGAATACACAGCACAGGTGGTGTTGGTTCCCATAAAGGACGGGACAATAAGGTTTTGTGTTTATTATAGGAACCTAAACATGTGTTTTAGAGTCAGAAGCAAGCCCTATACCAATGATGGATGATATTTTATAATCTGTTGGATACGCAAAACTAATATTAATTTGAGAGTTAAAAAGGGGTTTTTGGCAGGTAAAAATACAGCTAGAAGATAAAAAAACAGCTTTCATCACACCGTTTGGGTTATATCAGTTTAAATACATGCCTCTTGAACTAAAAGAGGCACCAGCAATGTTTGAAAGATTAATAGATTACACTTTAAAACGATTACGGTATAGGCTACGAGAGCAAATTTAGATCATATGAAAGTTCTTTCAAAAAAATCTGATGAACATATTCAATACCTAAGAAAAGTCTTAACAAGACTTAGGAATCCTGATTCGAATTTTGAACCTTCAAGCAAAGCTTATTCTTTGCTATCTGCTATTGAAAGATGCAGCTTTGTTGCAGCTATGGTTACTGTCAGTAATGTTTTTAGTCTGTGTTCGTAGTGCTAGCTACCGCTGGCACCACTTATTGGGGTGTAAGTACGGGTGTCGCCACTTATTGATGCAAAAACGGCGCAAAAAGGTTGCTTAACGCTATGTGTAGAGAAAAACAAATTGGTAAAAATAGAAACGAATTATCTCGGTAACAAAATTGGGAATGGAACCATTAAACCACTAATGGAACAAACGAGAATAATTAAAAACGTGATGGCTCCAACTAAAAAGATCATATTTCGATTATTCCAAAGACTGGAAGCCTGTTATAAAAGATTCATGCTCGATTTTCAAAAGTAGCAAAACTGCTACAAGATTTATCGAAAAAAAGGTTCCTAGATCCCGTAAATCTGGGTAGAGACGAACAGTACGTAATTCACACTTTAAAAACGCCCTCTCTAATAACAAAATTCTAGGAAACTCAAATTTCTGTTTACCGTTTGTATTACAAGCAGAGAGCTCAGATTTAGGTGTTGGGGTGGTGTTAACCAAATACTTTAAGGGGGGTATTGAATCATATTCATCTCCAAGAAACTAACGAAGGCAGAAAAAAATTACAGCACGATTGAAAATAATGCCTTGAAATCGTCTGCGTGGTTAAAAAACATGACTAATAACCGTATGGAAGAAAACTTACAATCACAACGGATCAAAACCCATTACAATGTGTTTTATGTATATAATGAAACCAGAAAACAAACGCCTGGCAAGGCGGGCCTTAAGCCTGCAAGAACCCAAGTTTGAAAGAAAAAACAGAAATGGTAGAGAAAATGGGAATGCCAGTAGCAAGTCCTGACTATAAGAAAAGGGGGGGGGGGAATGAAGACCAGAAACAGAAAATAACCACAATAATTTCTCTTATTTAATATATATCTCTATCCTGGGCGGGAAGGCTGCCAACAGAGAAGGGGGTGAAGAAAGCATTTGCGATTATTTAAATTAGCTTTTTAAAAGACTGGAACATACCAGAACATATTCCACTAGTAATGAAACAACAGAAGCAACTGTTGATAATGCTTGATCGAACAGTGATGGAGGGACCCATTTTAGGGAATATGGTATACCAAGGAAAAAAACGTCTAATACAACAAATAAAAACACCTCCTATGACCATCCTGAGGTGAACCAAATGGGTCAACGATGAAAAGACCATGTTCACGCACCTAGTATACATACAATCTTAAAAAACCGGTGAATTGGGTTCAAATTTATGGCATGGAATGAAGAGACGTTTTGAAGACGCCAAGTGTCATCTTTCATAAAGGCAAGGACAAAATGAAGGTTCAAACTATAGCATCAGCCACTAGTAAAGCCCAATCCCTGCGATCCGGGACATTAGCCATACCGATACATATGAAGAGAATTGGAGGGCTAAGCCTGACCGTCAATCCTTATTATGCATAGATTATCCTATATTTGCATACCAAATGCAATACTCCTACATAAAAATATTTACAATGAAGATTTATCATGTCCAGTTTCACACAAAAAATCGTTCAACGAGTTCAGGAGGATTTTAAGCAAAACCTTGTTGATACACAGACTGAACTAAACAATGAACTAGATTCAGAATTACTTCTGATATTTCATTGCGAAAATTTTAGGCTGCCACCAGAGATATAAGGCTTAAGAACATTGAGAAAACTATCAATCTGTACGGAGACAAGTACCATGCTCTAGAAAAGAAACAAAATATTCTCTATGTCAAATACTGTCGCTTGATCCTTATTGTACATGCTCTCCTGGCTAAAAGCCCTAATAAGAAATTTGAAAATAACGTTGTTAAATTAGTTAGCAAAGATTGAGTGTAACTAGTGCCGTATCTAAAACTAAGTTATATTGAGTAGCTTCACGTGCTATTTATATCATAATTACGTGTACCAAGCAAAATATTTACCACTAGTCCTACTTATTTACTTTATTATGCTCTGATTTTTATGTTTAGTCTACCATGAACAATGTTAAAAGGTGAAAAGATGAAGAGATAATAGTTTTTATAGACCTACCCCTGGCTCTTATCCTAGTTTGAAACTTTCTGCTTTGAAATTTTTTATGCGGAAATAGACCCTTAAACTAACAAAATGGTGGTGCTGATCTGTTTTTCAAGGAAATTCAGCCAGGATTTGCATTGGAGGATTGAATTTATGATGCAATCCGATATGAAACATTCCGAATATGTGGGTTCATCTGCAGCACGAATAGCAATGTTAACGTATGGCTCGAAGTGACTAAAGGTTATTCTTTAGCATGGCAAAAATGTTTCAGTTCTTCAATACTATGCTTGTGGACAATTATCAATTTTGGTTGTATAAAATTGACGTACCCACGATCGAAAAATGGAACATATTCTTTTTTGTTAGTTTGTGTCATGAGTATAAATGTGACCAAGAGTCAATGTTGATGTTAATATTTTCTTTCTTTTACTGTGTTCTTTTTTCAATATTTTTGTTTTATTTCGTACCAAAATTTTCTTGTTCTTTGTATTCTGGTGTTTATTTATATTTTCATAATTATTGTTTTATATTCTCTTTAGGCTTGGACAAAAATGAGGCTCTTTTGTTGCTCAGTCTATTTTTTCAGTTGAAGATAAGACATTTCACTTAGCGTGCCGTTACTTTTGACATGACTTTAGTTGATGGTTTTATTACTGCCACGCTACAGAATTCCATAAAACAGCTCTATGAGTCCAAATGAATATAATTAATTTTGTGGCCGATGGGGCTTCACGTAGGTTAAAAGATTTTAAGGGAGACCCACTGGGTGATAAAATTTCTTAAAATTGTGGTATTTTGGATAGTGACTATGTTATTTGCGTTCTATCCCTCCTTTTTAGAATATATTTTTTACAACTACTACTACTACTACTATAGCACTAAGAAATGACTGCAGCACCAAGCCACTTGAGGCCAACTCAGCTACGAACCCTCCTTGTCAATCCCAAACTTTTCAAAGCTTCTCTCTTTACATGATCCCAGGTAATTACTATTTCATTTAAATGTTTTTTTTTACGACATCTTCCCACCCCAGCCGTATACGGCCTGCCTTCCGTTTAAACTTAGAGGGTTGGTCGAAAAGCAAAATCTTTGAAAATCTGTTATCCTTTAACCACTTAAAATTTCTAGCCATATGAACTTTTCTCTCATTATAGCCCAAGGAAGTGAGGTTTAACCACATTTTACTTACAGCCTACTGTTTGACGGTTAGTGATCTTCAATGTATCAAATGTTTTAACCCTTCACTGGTCGGGTGGGGTACAAAATTACCTCACTTTATTTAGTTTTTAAGGATTTCTCAATAACTTTTGGGTCTTTGCCATTGTGGTTCCGTATGATTTTCCAACAACCCACAGAGAATTTTTGGTGGGTCGGTTGACCTACTGTGTCCATCCAGATAGGAGGTTAGGGGTTCTGGGGAGTTTTTTACCCTATCCAACCACTTATTTAACAAAAAAATTGAAAACTATCAGGGTAAAATATTTTAATAAAGATTGTTAGAGAGTCTGAATGGCTAACATTTGGAAGGGAGACTGTAGTTGCACTACTTCATCATAAATATATACCAATAATTAAGGCCTTGCAACCTTTTTAGCAGTAAAATTAGTGCTTTTGCTGTTCCAAAAGTATTTTTTGCCAATAATCTGAATATGTTTACCCTTCTTTTAGCTTCATGAACTTCTTCTTACCCTCATGGAGCTTCATGAAAAAGAAGAAGATCTAACAGATATAACAGATGTAGATGAATGTCGCAATAGGGATCCTGATTTTCAGTTTGAAGAGGTCGTCGAAGAAGATGTCATAGAAGAAGAAACTGATGAAAAGGTAGACGTAGAAACCGGTCAAACTAGTTCTCTAGGTGTAAAGGAACCCCAGACCTCAAGTACGTTAGGTGAAGATGACGTTCTTTCTGCAAGGTGGTGGAAGAAGCCCGTGCGTGTGTTTATGGGTAGAGACGATAGAATGAACTGGTTTAAGCAGCCACCGCCATCTTTAAGCACTTGTTCTTTCAATATAGTATCACAACAATCTGACGTTCGAGAGTATTCCAGTGTAGGATGGGAGGTGTCCCCAGAAGAATCCTGAAACAACCTGTTCAGTAAGAAAATGGGGGAGGAAATTTTTTAAGTACAACAACGAAAATATTGAGCTTTGTCGGGCCAAATACAAGCTCAGTCAACTGGAAAAGAGTTTTTTCATAAAATCTTTAGAAAACATTGAAATGAGAGCCTTTATCGGTCTGCTAGACCCCACCGGAGTGTTCAAATCTATAGGAGAAGATGCTGAAAGCCTCGTTGCAGCTGACGGGACCGGTTGACATATATTTAGAGCAGTCAAGAGTGTCAAAAGGTACTGTAAATAGAGAGTAGCTTGCGCTTTGATGATTTTCAGAATCAAAAACGTCAAAATCTTTTAGCTCCTATCAGATATCTGTTTAGTACTTTGATTAAATAAAAATAAAACAAGTTTTTTAAACTGAAAGTAAGGAGCGACATTAAACTTAAAAACGAACAGAAATTATTCCGTATATGAAAGGGGCTGTCCCCTCCTCAACGCCTCGCTCTTTACGCTAAGATTTTTATTGTTTTAAAAAAATAAAGTTGTGAGACAGAGTCAAACTTTAGCGCAAAGAGCGAGGCGTTGAGGAGGGGACAGCCCCTTTCATATACGGAATAATTTCTGTTCGTTTTAAGTTTTAATGTCGCTCCTTACTTTTAGTTTAAAAAACTTGTTTTTTTTTTATTTAGTTTCTGATCGTTTTTTAGTTAATGCAGCTTTTATTTGTATAAAAATTTTACTTTTCTTTTGCTAAATGGATGTCTTAACAAATTAACTTACGTAACTAACTTCTATATTCGTATATTTTTCTTCTGGCAAAAAATACAAAGTTGCAGATTTTTGCAGATATGAGCTTGAAACCTATGTAATAGGGTTTTCTGATACGTTGAATCTGACGGTGTGATTTTCATTAAAATTCTTTCACTTGTAGGGGATGTTTCCCCCCTCTTTAAAAAATCGAGTAAATTTTCTCAGGCTCGTAGCCTTTGATGAGTAATACTGAACTTAATAAAATTTATATATTTGGGATCAGCATTATAAACACATTTTTTTGATACATTTATTGACATCAAAATTTCGTTTTTAAAAATTTCGATTACTATTGAGCCGTATCGCTTGTTTTTTTATTGTTTTTTTTATTACGTATATGTTATTACTTATATGAAGGGGTTCTCCCCTTAGTCAATACCACGCTCTTTACGTTAAAAGTTAAAAAAAAATTTGATTCAGAAACCCCTGAATCACAAAGGCCGTTTAATTAGAATAGATAGCTCTTTTGAAGGCACTAAAAAAAAACTGTAGCGTAAAGAGTGAGGTATTGACTTGGGGGAGAACCCCCTCACATACGTCATAATTTCTGTTCGTTTTAAGTTCTAATATTCCTTCTTACATTTCAGTTGAAAAAACTTGTTTTTTTTTATTTAATTTCTGATCGTTTCTTAAATAATGCTTGTAAATCCGGCGCCCCCTTCATAGAAATGTCCCTTACCCCAAAGAAACATCCTCCACGGAAATATTCTCCAGAGTAACCCCCTCCTCTAGCCCCCCCCCCTCCAGAAAAAATCCTTCCTGAAAATGGTTGTATACTTCCGGCGCCCCCTTCATAGCAATTTCCCTTCCCCCATGAAAACTTCCTTCATGAACAGATCCTCCAACATAGCCACCGACCCACCCTTCCCTCCCACTACCAGAAAAAAACCTCCTGAAAACTTCTGTATACTTCCCAATAACCAATACTATATGTTAACATTGGGTAAAGTTCATAACTTTTAGCCCTCCCTCTGGGAACTTCGGGGGATTAAGTCATCCTAAAAGACATATTTATCATATTTTCGACCATGCTGAAAAAAATGGCTATCTCAAAATTTGATCGGGTGACTTTGGGAAAAAAATAAGCGTGGGAGGGGGCCTAGTTGCCCTCCATTTTTTTTGGTCACTTAAAAAGGGCACTAGAACTTTTAATTTCCGTTCCAATGAGCCCTCCCAGGATATTCTAGGACTACTGGGTCGATACGATCACCCCTGGGGAAAAAAAAAAACAAACAAACAAATAAACACGCATCCGTGATCTTTCTTCTGGCAAAAACTGTAAAATTCCACATTTTTGTAGATAGGAGCTTGAAACCTCTACAGTCGGGTCCTCTGATACGCTGAATATGATGGTGTGATTTTCATTAAGGTTCTATAATTTTTAGGGGGTCTTTCCCCTTTTTTTGAAAATCAGCCAAATTTTCTCAGGCGCGTAACTTTTGATGGGTAGCACTAAACTTGATGAAAGTTATATATTTGAAATCAGCATTGAAATCTGATTCTTTTGATATATCTATTGGTATCAATAACCCGTTTTCTAGAGTTTCGGTTACCATTGAGCCGGGTCGCTCCTTACTTACAGTTCGTTACCACGAACTGTTTGATTACAGAATGCTGCAAGAACTTCACCCCGTCTGAGTATTTGATAATCGACAAAATGCTCGTTCCCTTAAGGGGTCGATATGTGTTCAGAATGTACATCACTTTGGAGCCAGACAAGTACAGATTGAAAATACAGTGTATGACCGATGCCCACACCTAATACTTATCCAGTGCCTGGATATATTTGGCATAACCACCGAGATGGTGGGCATACAGTTGATGTTCATTCCGTCCTGAAACGCTTTGGACACAGGCCCTGTCGGTCATGAACACAAACAAAAACATAACCGCGGACAACTGGTACTCCTCAATCGCAATCAAGAATTTCCAAATGCGTCTGTTCTCTGACAAATCTAAATTATGTATTGGAAAATATTAGTTTTATTCTTAGTTCTATTCTTCTGTTTCAAATCATAGTGTGGCAAATAAGCAAT
>JAPEVW010000343.1:120000-122500 GCA_027921565.1 Artemia sinica
GCTCTCTATTATTTTCCAGTGCCCGCTAGCTGCAAGAAAGAAAGGGGAAAAAGGTACATTCGATGCATAATATCATGCTTGGAGCCACTTTTTTGCTTTCAAGCCAATGAATTTTTTCTTGTTATTCAGGCCAAAGGGACGGTAAGTTTTCTATATAGGGGCTACGGATAAGGTGGTTCTAATAGTGTACTTCTTGTTTTGATTAAACATATTTTGTTCTACAACAGTTACATATACATGTTCTGCAACAGCTGACTCAAACGTTTCCGGTTTTTTATTATGTTTTAGAGATCAATCTATGGCATTCTTGTGTTGCTGTGGCCTATTTTCTCAAGTCTGCTGGGTTCTTCCCACCTAAATTTACCAAAAGAGTATGGAATTTTGTATACACCCTTTAGCATATTTCTTGGTACCTTGTCTTTTCCATTATTTAGCAAAGATCTTATAGTTTGTCCTGATTTAAATGCTATTCTTATATTGTGTTTTTAATTCTTTTCTTAATTTTTGTGACAATATTGGGATAAAAGACACAGTTATGTAATTTTTCTTGATTTGACCCATCTTCTTCTAATATTCAGGTTCCATTGACTTTTTTTTCCTTTTTTCAATTATTGTGAAATCATATTTCCGGATAGCCATTATCTACTAGAAAATTCTTTATAAAAATTAGTTCATTACTCATGTATTCTGGTGATACTAATTCTAATATCCTATCAACTAAAGAAAAAACCACACCCCTTTTTAATCGAATCGGAAGATTTGATGCGAAAGACAAATAACGGTTGTTAATAGTTGATTTACGGTAAATTGAAAACGCTAGTTCATTATTATTTCTATGGATCAAAATATCTGGAAATGGTTACTTATTCTCTGTTTCTTTTTCAATTGAAAATATTAATTCTCCTTCCAAATTATTTAAATGTTCCAAAAACCGTCAATTCGTGATTCCCCATAATTCCAAATAGTTAAAACATCGTCTAAGTATATTCCCCAAAATTTAGGTCTTAAAAAATATGTTTCTATAGCTAGAGTTTCTACATACTCTACATATATATTTGCTAACAACGAACTTAATGCCCCCTCCCATTGCTAGTCCCCTAATTTGATGGTAAAAATTACCTCTAAACGTGAAATAATTAGCATAACTACTTATAATTTTAACCAAATTTAATATAGCTTCCATTTCGATTCCCACAGATAATTCTTCTATCTCATTTTTTGTTCCTCATGTTTTTTGGATAAAATAGGTATATACGTGTACATTGATTTTATATCAAAACCAAACAATCTAGATTCATCTGATATTTCAATATTTAAAAATTTATTGTTTAAGAATTTCGCGTTTTTCATACACGCATCTTGAAGATATAATAAAGGTACAAGTGTCATTGCCACCCTTTTTTCGATTTTTAACGTTGGTGAGTTGGTGGTTGAAACTATAGGTCTTAAAGGGATACCTGTTTATGTATTTTTGGCAAAGAATATATTCTTGGGCTAACTGAACCCCTCGGAAAGAACTTGTAATACATCTGCGGTGTAATAATTCCATTTGTTTTAAGGTCTTCTGGTCCTTTCTTAATTATTTAACATACAATTCAGTTGGATCTGACTTAAATTTCTTAATTGTTGGAGTATCCTTTACAATTCTCTCTATTTTACTATCATAATCATTCTTTTCTTGGTTTACTACCGTATTGCTCTTATCCGCATAAATAAGAGATGCATTAGATTCCCAGATTCCCCTATTTACTAATGAAGACCAAAGATGAACGTACTTGGAGAGTAGATATGGATTATTCTCAACAAACTTCTGGTGGAATATACTACTGACCATATGTTTCATGTTTATAATTTCCTTGACTATGAGAACCTTGCTAACCTTCAAATATGGAAGAATTTGAGACCGCGAAGGCAAACCCCAAGGAAGATCACATAGAGACGACTGAAATGCAGAAGTTAAACCCAGAACCCCTTGAAAACGTCTAAGCCAAGAATAAGGAAGGACATTATAAAACGAGCAGGTAAAGAGGTCCTCACTTCCTCATGATATGTCGAGTCCAATACTCTAAATATCGTTTACGTAAAACCGTGCGGCTACGACGCTGCAATATGCGTTTCTTAAACAGCACGGAAGTGCGTGAATGATGAAGGCATAAAAATGTATAGTAAATTAAGACCTCCTATTTAATGATGTAGTCTAACTCGTGTTTTAGGTGATTGTTTTAAACCTTATACAGAATTAAGCGAGCTTTAAAGGACATTAAAAAATGTGTGGAATAACGTATGCTAAAGTGTTTAATATGAGACCTTACTTAAAGTTAAAGGTATATTAATATTTTAATATCGTAATTTTTCTAAATCGCTGTTGATTTTCCGATGAAAATTCTATGCATTTGAACAGGCGAAGTAATAACTTAGTTCTATTCTTCTGTTTCAAATCATAGTGTGGCAAATCAGCAATTTTAGTTGAATTATGAAATTATGACGTGATCTTTTCTCT
>JAPEVW010000343.1:127500-151139 GCA_027921565.1 Artemia sinica
TTAAGTGGAGGGGGAGGGGTTCTAGTGCATGAAGGTTCAGTTAAATAGGGCTTCAGCTTGAAGAGGGTTCATTGAAATGGGTGGTTGAGTTGTACAGTGGTTCAGTTTCAAAAGAGATCAGTTACACAAGGGTTCAGTTGCATGGGGGCATTTTTACACGGAGGTTAAGCAGCACGGAGGTTTGGTTGCAACTGGAGACAGATGCATGAAAGGTTCAGTAACAATGAATTCATGTTCACGAGGATACAGTTGCTGTGGAACCTGTAAAAGTGTTGTGTTTTAGACAATATCTTTCATTAGTATTAAAAGCCAAGAGGATGAGCCATAATGGATTGTTTTTTCTCCTGTTTTTGCTTTTGTTTACTTTTTACCTGAATTATGTTGGTTACCACAACATAGAAAGATGTTTAATGGCTTAATCAGATTGATATTAAAAGGTCTACAGGCCTTTTTAACTGACAAAAATTATTGAAGGGCATCAAGTACTCCCTTCCCTAGCCCAATTCCAAAAAGTTATCTGACTAAAAATTTTGAGATGGCCATTTCATTACGAATAATTGAATGTTCCAATAACTATGCTTTTAGTTACGACATGATCATTCATAGGCCCTGATGAAAGGGCTGTAAGTTAAACAATTATAAATCATCGACTAAATGGTTTTAGATCAGTAGATCGGTAGAGGGCTCATTCAAACAGAAATTAAAAGTTCTGGAACCCTTTCAAAGTGACCAAAAATATTAGAGAGCAGCAAGCCCCCTTCTCCTCCGGAAGTATCTTTACCCCAAAATTTTCTGATCAAAATTTTGAGGTAACGATTTATTTGAGAAAAGCTTAAATGTCTTATAACTTTACTTTAGGCGATAATATACCCCTTCCTAACATTCCCTGGGTAAAAGGCTGTAAATTTTAATGTTTGTCCATATAGTTAGTATATATTTTTTTGTAATTAGAGTGTGTAGCTTGTAGCAGGGTGTTAACTCTAGAAAGGTAAGTTTACCAAAAAATTAGATAAATGGTAAGCTTCCGTAAAAATTACTACTCAAAGAAACATTGAATTCTAAAACTCATCATTTAAGATATTTTTAAACTGAGTGGGAATTATCAAAAACAGATATTTAAAAATGCCTTAAGCAGCACAAAAGGTTGGTGTCATTTCTTGGATGTCACATGGAATACTTGTCTTCACAAGGTGTTCACCGCAGACCTGTGTTTTTGCAGGGGTTGTAAAAATTGGTAGTCCTTTGACGAATACACGCTGGGCAAAGGCTACATGTCTTTCTTTTCCCATTAACAGACGGCATTAAACGTATCTTTGTTGTTTTACTGATATAAGTGTGATCAAGTGCTGCCTCAGTTGAGGTTTTCAAACGAGTGTCCATGTTAGGCTGGGCCAACTCTTTGAACAGAAGATTCATGAAAGCCTTTCAAAATGGACACATTAAACGAAAATGAAACATTATAGTCAAAATCATTTACGAAATTAAAACTATTTACGAGATAAGCATCAATTTTATATGGTGTTAGTAATTTATGCACTTGAAATTTAATCAACTTTTAAGAATAAGAATCCTTATTGACCGATAAGGGCCCTAGTTAAGTTATAATGTTTTGAGTATAGAAGAGAAGGAAATTCGAAAAGTTAGTTTTTCCATCTATATTGTGGATAAACAAATGACGTAGTTTTATTAGTATAAAATCTGTGTAAAACAATTAGTGGCAGAACAAGCTTTTCAAAAAAAAATGTTTCACTATTGTTTTTTCGCTTCTTAAATACACATCTGACGTTAAAAACAAAAAACACTGAGGCTTTATTAAAAATTTACAGTTTTTTCTAATGATATGAGTATTGTGTTGTTTGCCTTTAGACTTCCACCCGTTATGGTATTTTTTGTCTCTGGTAAATTTTGAATATTCTTGAAATTTGCTTCAAATGAGTTTTTCCTATAAGAAAGCAAAAATAAGTTCTTTGTTCAAAATAAAAAATATGTTCTAACTACAATATTTTCAACCAAAAAGGAAACATATTATGCTCTAATAACACATAACTTTATTTTTGCAATAAGAGTGGGCAACAAAGTGTCAGAATAGGATAAACAAATTTAAAAAATTAATTATTTCTTATATTCTTTGTAGTCAAAAGAAAATGACGGAAAGAGCATTTCCTATTGGTGAGTAGGGAGGCATCAATAGTTTCAGAGGGAATGCAATGCCATTTGAATCCGACCTGATGTTACATCAGACTAGATTTCTGGGAATTGATTAGTTTGAATTTTACGTAATTTGCTTGTCGAATTTATGTAGCAGGATGTTGTCAAAATCTGCCTGCGTATTATCTATTATAACACTATTACCCTTCAGAATTGATTGCATTATTAGCGGTATCTAATAAAGATAAAAGTTATATTATTTTCATAGGGGTGAAACAAAGCTAGAAATTATTCGTATTTTTAATTGGATTGGATGAAGGTGATAAAAGAGTTAAAAGTGCGTACCAGTTAGGGCAAGTCCGAGAGGATGATAAGTCTTAAATAACTTGAAATTAATGTTATTGGGGGGTGGGGGGAAGATCCAAGGGCTCATTTGGTACATTTTTGCATCTCATGCAGAATTTATTGCATTTTAGCAGTATCTAATAATGATAAAAGGCTATATTATTTTCATAGGGGTGAAACAAAGCTCAATAATATTCATATTTTAAATTGGAAATTATTGGGGGGTGGAGGATGATTCAACGGCTCGTTAGGTACATTTTTGCATCTCGTCCAAAATTGATTGCATTTAGCAGTATCTAATAATGATAAAAGGCTATATTATTTTCATAGGGGTGAAACAAAGCTCAATAATATTCATATTTTTAATTGGATTTTATGAAGGGATAAAAGAGTTAAAAGTACATATCAGTTAATGTAAGTCTGAGAGGATGATAAGTCTTAGGAAAACTTGCCATAAATGTTAGAATTACATCGCAGGTATCAATCTATGGAAACGGTTAGCGAAGTCAAGAAGATTTTGTGACTTATCTCGGCTTTACTTCTTAGGTGACTTATGAAAACTTCAATATTTTTAGTAGGGGTGGGAGGGGTGATCCAACGGCTCATTGGGTACATTTTTACATCTCATCCAGAATTGATTGAATTATTAGCGGTATTTTATAATGATCAAATCTATATGATAATGATAATCAATCTATGGAAACGGTTAGCGATGTCAAGAAGATTTTAGGACTTAACTCGGCTTTACTTCTTAGGTGACTTATGAAAAATTTCATATTTTTAGGGAGGGAGGATGATTCAAGAGCTCATTGGGATAAATTCTTATGCCCCCTTTTTCAAAATTAGCTAGTGTATTTTTTTGGGGGTTTGGGGATGATCCAAGAGCTCGTTGGGTGCATCAAGTTGGGGATGATCCAAGAGCTCGTTGGGTGCGAGTTGGGAATGGGATCCTCCCACACAAATAGAATATTGTGGTTGCGGGGCAACACTTTGATTTTTTTTTGTATTGTTTTTTTTCCCTGTGCGAGTTGGGGATGGGATCCTCCCACACAAATAGAATATTGTGGTTGCGGGGCAACGCTATGATTCTTTTTGTATTGTTTTTTTTCCTGTGTCGATAGTTTAATATAAAATTTCAAGTACCAACTTCATAGCAAGATTCAAGGGTTAAGTGGGGCTGAGACCCTCCCACACAAATAGGATAATTTGATTTTGAGGGCAACACTTTGATTGCCATGTTTTTCGCTTTGTCGATGACTTTGGCTTAATATAAAACTTTCTAGTACTACTTCATAGCAAGATTCGGGGGTTGAGTTGGAGCAAGATCCTCCCACACCGACTTATTGTTTACTGTTAAAGCACTGAGGACAGTGAAAATAAAATCTTTGTTCGAATGGGTTAAAGTGATGTTTGATTTGAGTATGCTAATGGGTTGTTGAATTGGCTTTTAGGTATCCTTTGAAAAGTAACATTGCCTTTTAGGATACCCCTCTCCCTCCAACTATTTCTCAAACTGATATGAAATATGCTTCCGACTATACCAATCATACAATATGCTTCCTCATAGACACGACGCGGTTTTCCCTGTGGTACTCTATGGCCGATTATTGACACCACAATGCTGTACCATTTGAGAACTAAAGTTACATCAAACAGCAACATAGCAGATTATAACATGGATCAAAGTGTAGAGTTAGAAATATCTTTTATTGTGAGTTTGCTATTTGTAATGGCCACTATCATGACTTCAGTAATTTGTATGAGAGTTATGCAGCAAATTTAGAAGTCATGGAAAATGAAATAGAAACAGGACAATCTGTATGAAATGAGAAGAAGAATCTTCGATGAAATTGTGAAAAAAAGGGTAGGCTCATCAGTTTCTGCTGTGGAAGAGTGCGACTATTATCACAAGAAACAATACAGACAATGGACATCCTCTCCATAACAAGGAAGATCAGGAGCAAAAGTAAGCTCTCATAAAAGGAGGTTCGATATAGCAGAAAAGAAAGATATAAAAAGAGACAAAGGCAAGATGGATATCTCTACAGAGGGCACTATCAAGAGAGAACACGATGAATTATTTTACGATGCAGATTCAGAATGTCTAAAATTGTTCAACAATGTTTATAATGCATAATAATGTATGCAACAATTTTTATATTAATATCTACATGCCATTACTTCATTAGAAATGTACTATACATTACTTTGTTATATTTCCATTATTTTTAGAGTACTCGTTTGAAACATATGAGTCAGAATGCTTTTATACTGTTGTATCGTGCTTTTATCTATCAGTGTTACCTCAGTTGATGTTTTCAAAGTACATTTTGGAAGTTTCTCGTTTGAAACATATGACTCAGATTTTTTTTAAACTGTTATGTCGTGGTTTCATCTTGTCAGGTTACCTCAGTTGATGTTTCAAAGTGTATTTTGGAAGTTTCACGTTTGAAACGTCCGAGTCAGAATGTTTTTATACTGTTGTGTCGTGGTTCTATCTTGTCAGTGTTACCTCAGTTGATGATCCAAAGTGCATTTTGGAAGTTTCTCGTTTGAAAAATATGACAAAGAATATTTTTATACTGTTGTTTCGTGATTAATCTTGTGAGTTTTAACTCAGTTGATGTTTCAAAGTGTACTTCGGAAATTTTTTCCTTTGAAACGTACGAGCTATAATGTTTTTGTACTGTTGTTTCGTGGTTTATCTTGTCAATGTTACATCAGTTGATGTTTCAATGTACATTTTGGATGTTTCTCGTTTGAAACGAATGGCTCAGAATGTTTTTATAATTTTGTGTCGTGGTTTATCTTGTCAGTGTTAGCTCAGTTGATGATTCAAAGTGCATTTTGGAAGTTTCTCGTTTGAAACAAATGACTCAGAATATTTTGAAACTGTTGGGTCGTAGTTTCATCTTGTCAGTGTTACCTCAGTTGATGTTTCAAAGTGTATTTTGGAAGTTAGACGTTTGAAACGTATGAATCAGAATGTTTTTATACTGCTGGGTCGTGGTTTTATCTTATCAGTGTTACCTCAGTTGATGTTTTCAAAGTGCATTTTGGAAGTATCTTGTTTGAAAAGTATGACTCAGGATTTTCTTTTACTGTTGTGTTGTGGTTGATCTTGTCAGTGTTACCACAGCTGATGATTCAAAGTGCATTTTGGAAGTTTCTCGTTTGAAACATATGGCTTAGAATATTTTTATACTGTTGTGTCGAGGTTAATCTTGTAAGTTTTAACTCAGTTGATGTTTCAATGTGTATTTTGGAAGTTTTTTTGTCTGAAACGTACGAGTCATAATGTTTTTGTACTGTTGTTTCGTGGTTTATCTTGTCAATGTTACATCAGTTGATGTTTCAATGTACATTTTGGATGTTTCTCGTTTGAAACGTGTGACTCATAATTTTTTATGTTTGTTCATGGTTTATCGTGTCAGTGTTGCGTCAGTGATGTTTCAAAGTGTTTTTTTGAAGTTTCTCGTTTGAAGCGTATGAGTTAGAATGTTTTTATATTGTTGTGTTGTGGTTATTTTTTTCAATGTTACCTCAGTTGATGTTTTCAAAGTTCATTTTGGAAGTTTCTTGTTTGAAACGTATGACTCAGAATTCTCTTTTACTGTTCTGTCATGGTTTATCTTGTCAGTGTTACCTCAGCTGATGTTTCAAAGTGTATTTTGGAAGTTTCTCGTTTGAAACGTATGAGTCAGAATGTTTTTATACTGTTGTGTCGTGGTTTTATCTTGTCAGTGTTACCTCAGTTGATGTTTCAACATGTATTTTGGTAGTTTCTCGTTTGAAACGTATGAGTAAGAATATTTTTATAATTCTGTGTCGTGGTTTTTTTCTTGTCAGTGTTACCTCAGTTGATATTTTGAAAGTGCATCTCGGAAGAATTTCTTTTGCTGTTTTGTCGTGGCTCATCTGGTCAGTGTTACCTAAGTTGATGATTCAAAGTATATTTTGAAAGTTTCTCGTTTGAAATATATGACTCAGAATTCTTTTATACTGTTGTGTCGTGGTTTATGTTGTCAATGCTACCTCATTTGATGTTTCAAGTGTATTATGGAAGTTTCACGTTTCAAGCGTATCACTCAGATTTATTTTATACTGTATTTGACATATTGTTATTAATTTCCAGCTGGAAATAAATGACAATATGTTATCAGATTAATATAACTGTTTCAGGGTGAAGTGTGATGGTTATGTGTAAATGAGAGAATCAAATGAGGTAACACTGACATGATAAACCATGACACAAGAGTATAAAAAAGTATCTTAGTAATACGTTTCAAACGTGAAACTTGCAAAATACACATGAAAAATCAACTGAGATAACATTTATAAGATAAACCAAGACACAACACGACATGACACATGACAAGATAAACCATGACACAACAGTAAAAAAAATTCTGAGTCATACATTTCAAACAATAAAATTTCCAAAATGCACTTCGAAAATATCAACTGAGGTAACCCTGACAAGATAAATCAAGAAACAACAGCATAAAAACATCTTGAGTATACATTTCAAACGAGAAACTTCCAAAATACACATTGAAACATCAACTGAGTTAAAACTGACAAGATAAACCACGACACAACAGTATAAAAACATTCTGACTCATACGTTTCAAAGGAGAAACTTCCAAAATACACATTGAAAAATCAACTGAGGTAACACTGACAAATTAAAACCACGACACAACAGTATAAAAATAATTTAAAGAAGTCATATGTTTTAAAGAAGAAACTTCTAAAATTCACTTTGAATGATCAACTGGAGGTATCACTGACACGGTAAACGACGAGAAAACAGTATAAAAAAATTCTGAGTCATACATTTCAAACTAGAAACTATCAAAATGCACTTTGAAACATCACCTGAGGTAACAGTGACAAGACAAACCCACACAAAACTAGAAAAACATCTTGAGTATACGTTTCAAACAAAAATCTTCCAAAATGCACTTTGAATCATCAACTGAGGTAACACTGACACGATAAAACCATGACGAAAACAATATAAGAAAATTTTGAGTCATTAGTTTCAAACTAGAAACTTCCAAAATGCACTTTGAAGCATCACCTATTGTAACAGTGACAAGACAAACCCCGACACAACATTAGAAAAACACCTTGAGTGATACCTTTCATACAAGATACTTCCAAAATGCACTTTGAAACATCACCTATTGTAACAGTGACAAGACAAACCCCGACATAACATTAGAAAAACACCTTGAGTGATACCTTTCATACAAGATACTTCCAAAATGCACTTTGAATCATAAACTGAGGCAACACTGACACGATACACCACGACACAACAGTATTAAAAACATTCTGACTCGTACGTTTCTAACGAGAAACTTCCAAAATACACATTAAAACATCAACTGAGTTAAGACTGACAAGATAAACCACGAAACAACAGTATAAGAACATTCTGAGCTATATGTTTCAAACGAGAAAGTTCCAAAATACTCTTTGAATCATCAACTGAGGTAACACTGACACGATAAACCACGACACAACAGTATAAAGACATCCGGACTCGTACGTTTCAGACGAGAAACTTCCAAAATACACTTGGAAACAATAATTGAGTTAACACTCACAAGATTAACCAGCCTGGAAATTTTTGACAATATGTACTATGCACATATTGTACATTGTACAATATGTATACATCATAGTACAATATATGTACATCATAGGTGAACTAGGATGGTTATGTGTAAATGAGAGAAACAAAAGAGGTAACATCGACACGATAAACCATGACACAACAATATAAAAAAAATCTGTGTGGTACGTTTCAAACGTGAAACTTCCAAAATGCACTTGAAACATCAATGAGGTAACATTGACAAGATATACCTTGAAAAAACAGTATATAATAATTCTGAGTCATCCGTTTCAAACAAGAAACTTCCAAAATGCACTTTGAAACATCAACTGAGGTAACACTGACACAATAACCACGAAACAAGAGTATAAAAAAATCTGAGTGATAAGTTTCAAGCGTGAAACTTCAAAAATTCACTTGAAACATCAACTGAGGTAACATTGACAAGATAAACCACGACTCAACAGTATAAAATAATTCTGAGTCATACGTTTCAAACGAGAAACTTCCGAAATTCACTATGAAACATCAAGTGAGGTAACACTGACACGATAAACCCAACACAACAGTATAAAAAAATCTGAGTGGTACGTTTCAAATGTGAAACTTCCAAAACACACTTGAAACTTCAACTGAGGTAACATTGACAAGAAAAAACACGACAAAACGAAAACGAGTCATACGTTTCAAACGAGAACCTTCCAAAATTCACTTTGAAGCATGAACTGATGTGACACTGACATGATAAACCACGACACAACAGCATAAAAACATCTTGAATGGTACGTTTCAAACGAGAAACTTACAAAATGCACTTTAAAACATCAACTGAGGTAACACTGACAAGATAAACCACGATACAACAGCATAAAAGCATTTTGAGTCATACATTTCAACAAGAAACTTCCAAAATGCACTTTTAAAACATCAACTGAGGTAACACTGACAAGATAAACCACGACAAACAGTATAAAAGAATTCTAAGTCATGCTTTTCAAACGAGAAACTTCCAAAATTCACTTTGAAGCATCAAGTGATGTTACACTGACATGATAAACCACGATACAAACAGCATAAAAAAACATCTTGAATGTTAGGTTTCAAACGAGAAACTTCCAAAATACACAATGAAACATCAACTGAATTGTCACTGACAAGATAAACCACGACAAAAAAGTATAAAAACATTCTGAGTTATATGTTTCAAACGAGAAACTTCCAAAATGCACTTTGAAACATCAACTGAGGAAACATTGACAAGATAAAGCATGACACAACAGAATAAAAACATCATGACTATTACGTTTCAAACGAAAAACTTCCAAAATACACTTTGAAACATCAACTGAGTTAAAACTCACAAGATTAACCACGACACAACAGTATAAAAATATTCTGAGTTATATGTTCAAACAAGATACTTCCAAAATTCACTTTGAAAACATCAACTGAGTAACACTGACAAGATGAAAACAACGACACAGCAATATAAAAACATTCTGGCTCATACGTTTCAAACGTTGAACTTCATAAAAACACTTTGAAACATCAACTGAGGTAACACTGACAAGATAAAACCACAACACAACAGTAAAAGAAAATTCTGAGTCATACGTTTCAAACAAGAAACTTTCAAATGTTAAAAATAACACTTTTTACTACAGTGTTATAAAAAAGGTAGTTTATTGTAGAAAATTGATTCTTGTAATCATGTATATCTCATATTATTATCTTGACGAAAGATAAGCGTGTATAAATATTGATTTTCACTTATTACGTCAATTATGGTTATAACCTATACGATTATAACGTCATTCATCAGGCTCGAACATGAAAATGCAATTTTTTTGTCAAATTTGATCATTTAAAAAACTATTTTTTATTTTCAAATAAAAAAATGGCAGTTTTTTTCTGGATTATCAAGCCAACATAATTTCCTTGTTGTTAAAGCCAAGAGACAATAACATTTCTATGTAGGATTTTCAGACCAGGCGGATCTAATAATGTACTTCTTGTTTTGATCTGACTCTATTCTTAGGAGTAATGGGTTATATGAGTTTTTATTATGGGACGTGATTGTCTCTTACTAGGTGCTAGCTACCGCTGCAACCCAGCTGACACATATTTAATGTAGAAAGGGCAAACTGTATAATTTATGATAGTTGCCCTAGGGTCTTTGGAAGGGGGCATTGTGTCCCCAGAGGCATAGCTGCTAGATCAGTCGACTGTTTGAACAAATTAGCATTTGAAAATTTTGATCAGTGACGAGGGAAGGGATCAGCTGAGACGGGGAAAGGGCTGGTTACCCTGTAATAACTTTTCAACAACTCCTTTGACATCCATTGAATTTTGAAATGAATATCCTCATCTCTTCTTTGTATATTGATGATGTGTCCATCTGACAACCATCACAAACACCAACCTGATGTATTATGTTTGGCATCCATCTTCAAAGCTCTGAAGGGTTATGTCACCTCAACAATGATTTTTATTTGAGATTTAGATTATTTGAGTAAGATGTCTTAGTTCAAATTTAGAAATAATATTTTTGGAAGGAATGCAGCTAGATCCTTGGTAGGTGCCAGACAGCTCTCTAACCACCATTCAAAGTCTTTCCTTGTGTGTCCTGACAGTATGAACTTAATTCCTCCAGCTGTGCTTAAAATGTTGCAGAACCTGCTTTTTGATAAACTAGATGCTTATAGCAGCTTTGAATTTAGATCAATATGTCCAGCAACATTCTTCAAAATTTTACCTTACTGCCGTTAGTCTTTAAGAATATGCCCACAATCAAATATTTCACCTTTTTCTAGTGATAAATACTGCATGTAAACAAGTGGCATATTGCATAATTTAAATTCCCTACCCCTGCTTTATGTGGGCATGGCATACCTCAATGTATATTTGTTAGACCTTATGACTAGTTTGAAGAAATGACGATTAAAAAATTTTGATCAGTGTTGATTCGAGGGTACCTAAAAAGAGTAAATAGGGGGGTGGCTAGTTACCCTTGACTGTTTTTTTCGACGTCTCCTCAACATACTTTGACAGTTTCAACAATACCCTCAGTCGCTTCTTAGATATTGCTGATCTTCCCTTTTCATAACCAGCAAGTACATAGTGTGTTGGTAGTGCTTGATAACCCTATCAATTTTTTATTAAAATATATCTGAATATCGTATACCTTTTTGGAGGACACTGTATCAAACATGCCCTCTTTTCCAATAGAAATCCTAATATAGTATTAACGGGCAACATGTTTTTTTCTTAGAGTTCCTTCCCCGGAGGCTCCTGGGTGTGGGTCAAACCCGAAAGCATTGTTATTTGTCCTTTGAACTGTTTTTAACAAAATGACTATCTTAAAATTTGATCCGACTAATGGTGAGAAATAAAGGTTTTGGGGTTTGTTGCCTTTCAATCACTTTTAACTCTTAAAAAAGGGACTACAAATTTTTATTTTCAATCAATTGAGCCCCCTCCTAAGTTTATATTACCAAATCTTCCATGAAAATCTTATATGTTGACATTGGGCAACTTGCATAGCTTACACGCGGGAGATGGTGGTCTTATCTACCCCAAAGTAATTATTGTTGACCTTTGTCTATTTTGGACAAAATGGCAATCTTAAAATTTGGATCTGATGCATTTAAGAAAAAAAGGGTATGGGGAGGGGCTAGTTGCCCGGCAACCACCTTTGACTCTTAAAAAGGGCACTTAAAACTTCTGTTACAAAATCGAATGATAGCCTTCCGATGTTTATGTGACCATCCTTTCCATATGAAGTGCCTTTTTGACAAGTTATAATAAATAAATAAATAAAAATATATTGAAGCTTATGCTTTTTCTATATGATTGGTAACTCATGCCGAATTTGCCCTTAAGAGCTGTCAGAACTTTCTTCCGTTAGATATTAGTTTTTGCTCCAGACCTTATTTTTCCTCCCCCCCATCCTTCCCTGGTTACTGTTTGCCCTCTTCAAATGTTTCAAGCATAAATAGTTTTACGATTATGTTTAAGAGGATGATTATTTGTTTGTTTCTTATGTCACGTACCTTGCTACTAGTATAATAAACATTGCATAGCACCCTATTCGGCCTAATTTTGCTTTTAATAAGATTTTGTTAGTTCCTTCAATTACGAATGTTCACTGAAATTTTTTTCACTCCTCTCCTGAGCCCCGGGATTATTTTAAACTAGTCACCTCCGGTTGTCTTCATTGTTTTAATCAAACACTAAACAAAATTTTAAATCCGAAAAAATACTTATTCTAAATAAGTACTTTTGTTTTAATTACTTACTGCACTTCTTTCAGATTAAACTATCTTTTTTTTGCCATGTGAATTTCTCAGCAGCCATACGCAAATTAAATGTATTTCTGTCCCTTACCAGCCTCGGATATGCTTCTGCTAGGGATGTATAGTGGGATCGAGTATAAAAAAGAAAAAAAGTGAATTTTTTAGTTTTTCCATAAATAGGTATAAAATGAGTAATTTTACTAGAAAGCTGAAAAGTTTGAAAAAACTACGCTAAAAAAGAGCTATATTTTGAAGTTGATTTTGACTGGGTCATTTCATCTATGCCATGACCCATGCCGAATCTAAAACGTAAGAAACACGGAAATTATAATCGAGTAAACTGTAATAGACCTAAAATGTTTTCAGTCCCACAATTTATTTTAAGAGTCTTTTTTAATTTATGATATTTTTGATTTCTTCAGATTTTTACTTCTGAAACTCTAGACCTGTTTCAAGTAAAGTTACCAGGTTTCCTTTTCTTATTTTTTTCATTTCTAGAGAAACCAATTATAGAAAATAGACCTGTAAAATTTTAGATCTTTATCCAAAAATCTCTTTTGTTAAACTTTATCTTGTCGACATTGTGGGGTAGAGAGTAAGATTTTTTTGCATAGCATAGGTAAATAAACACTGCAGTGTATTTAGGGACAATAACCTTAGCATAGAGGTCATAAAAGGGGACTATTATAAAATCTGCTTTATTGCATGTCACCATCTATAGTCATTTTTGTTGAAGTGCACCTACAGTTTCCAAATAAATCGAAGGCTCCCTGCCGTAACAGAGTTTAATTATTCAAGTAGAAGAGAAGAAAACTCCTGTCACATGGTACCTTTGTACCTGCCAGGAAACCTTCAAAGTAAAGTTCAATTTAGAAATTCGAAACAATTAAAGTATTAACCACCAACCCAAAACGGCCGCAAGTAAACTAATTCATAATAGGATGAATGTTTTTTACAATGGCAGGCCAAAGGAAAATATATTAATAATCCACAAACCGAAAATGAGGGTGCTATGAAAAGTGGTTTGTATACATGTCACCCTAATGCACAGCCTTGTCATACTTTCATAGCCTTAAACTCTAATTCATTTCTCATTTCTCACTTTGATAGGTAAATAATGACCCAATTTTAGTAGAAGTTTATCAGCATCCAATGACTTTGTTGGAACATCTCCTCCCTTTTTGTATAAAACATTTGTTGAAAATTTTATCTATATGACATAGCTACCTTGAGTTACACATGCGCTTGTGATAGGAGTTGCTCCGCCTCTGCTTGAATAAACAAAACTCTATCACGACAGGCAGTCCTAGATCTATTGTTGAAGATCATCTGTGTAGGTGAATGCAGTATTATTCAAAGTGATGTTCAACCATCGTAAAGTACGCTTGGCTATTGGGTGAAAAACCGAGACTGCTAAGGAGTAGCAGTAGTTTCTCACTACTCACATAGTCAAACCACCATAAAACCTCCAATCCATCTCGGGATCTTTGACTGAAGTACATTGATAGCCTTAAGATTGTGTCTAATGCATGCCACGATGTTATAAATCCTCTGATTTTATTTAAGCACAATCCCTTTGACACAAACATATCTGCATTGTTCTCTTATCAAAATCTAGGCCCTGGATGGGTGTGCTCTAAATTGTTTTAATAAACAGCACACTCTAATCCACATATATCGAGAGTTATTAGCTTGCTGCAGAGGGTTTTGACCCCAGCTAATAAGATGTAAGCTAAGGTAGTTAGAATAGGACAAAGATTCTGCTGAGTCTTGAACGAGGAAGATGTTAGGGTAATTCATGACTATATAAATACATATTTTTTATCCCAAAGAGTGCAACAAGAACATGAGTTGAATAATTATTTATAGATGGAATACGGTACCATCATTGAATAACAACTATAATCCAAGCAATCTGGTCTGCTCCAAAGTAAGTGCTAAAACACACTTACAAAGAGTTATTGATCTAGGCTGAGTTTATATTTTAGCTGGATCTTACACAGCATTTTGCCCAACAAGAGCCATAGCTCTTCCGTTTTGTTCTTATCTCACATCCCGTAGAGTATCATGGATTTAGGTTTAACAAATTGGGCGGGATTTCTTGCCGTTTTTTTTTCTGATACACATTTCCTATGTGTCTAAATTTCAAAACTACCTGCATTGCATTCTGCGGATTTCCCAAAACTACTTGTTTTAACTCTTGAAATAATATTAATTTTTTATTAGGCTGTTTACTATTTTATATTTTATTTATTACAGTACTCCTGTCACTAAGATAAGACATTCCCGTCTTTCAAAATTTTTATTTCCAAAAAAGATTCCAGCACTTGAATATCTCTGTTTCACCCCAGTTCTTGATGTGTGGGGTACCATTTGCTTGTAGACAGCTTAAAATTCGATACTAAAGGTCACTACTATGGAAAATAGAAAACATAGAGATGCTTTTCCATAGTTATTTGAACTGTGGTTTATAACAAACTTTTGTTCATCTTGTTGGTACAAATTATCTTTTTGACTTTCTTGGACACTACCAAAAGATATTCGTTACGAAGACGATATAAGAAGAAACAAATGCTGACTTTTGTCTACTTATGGCACAGTATTCATTTAAACAAAATATCGAACGTTAAAAGAGAATGAAAAAGTGTCAGAAATAAAATAAAAATTGATTATATGTGTCGTTTGAAATAGGGAATTGATAGATTCACCACTTCCTTGCTTAAAACAGGATAAATGGCTAAGGCAATACAGTATATTTTCCAGTCCTGCTGATAATCGGGTGCTCTTTCTCTTTGATATCTTTGACTTTTGGTCAACACTGTATTTTGGATTATTTTGAGATGATGAAAGTGTATGTGTTTAATAAAATGTTGAATTACCTATGAATTAGTTAATGTATTGTCTTAGTAATCTTTTTAAGTTACAATACCATGTACTTTATACCGTTGCGCATCGAATCAATTAAAAATAATTCATCTCTAATCTCCTTCTATCTCTCAAAGCTCAGTAGGCAAAGTGCACCTATGATTACTTGTGGCCACTGTTATAGACGATGTCAATAGTTAGTAGCTACACTAACCTGGAACGACGTAAGAGTTCAAAGGAATCATTCTATAATTCAACCCCAAATACCCTCCTCAGTTCACTACATCTGGTGGCAATGGTGGAATCAATTCACTCCAAATACAGTGGTTCTAATCCCCCTAAATACCTGCTATATCCCATCTAGGTTTATAACATATTTTCAAATAAACTGAGCTTATAAAAAAAGTTATGATCTAAAACTTTATCAAAAATGGCTTTGTCAGAAGAGAAAGCAGATTTACCTTCCTTATAATGATTCTCAAAATAGAAACATTACACCAAAATACCCAGGAGCTGCTGATGTTGATAAAAAAACTGCGATGAAAACCACACATCCTTTTCATCATAAACCACAAATTACAAATAGGACCATAGATAATTTCTTCCGTGAGACAGAGAAATTCTAAACTCTGAACTAATATTTCGACCCTATGTCCAAGTGCCGTTCAGAGCAAAACACAGATGAAAATATAAAAAGAATCTTATATTAAAATAGTACCATTAAATTTAAAAAAATTAAATGTTTGAGAATTTTTTCAATTTTCTTTTTGATGACAGAACAATGGAGCCCAAAACAGAATTGGAACAAAATACAAAACGAGGAAGAAAAATATATTTTCACGTCTTTTCTTCAAAATACACCAGATCTTAAAGTACCAAGGACACCAAAATGAAAACATACTTAGCCCTCTTAATCAATTTGAGGTCTATTCATACCTGAAAATCCGGGTTTCCTACGAGTTTTTGTTTAACTGCTATAAGCATTTTTAGTTTAAATAAATTCGCAAAACAGTGTTGTCAATAATAAAACAATGATAAATTGCACAAATGAAAAATATTAGCGGAAACTATTTCCTGTGAATCCGACAGTGTTTTTCATTTGTGAAAATTCAAATTTACAAAATCTGTTGATTGTTATATATATATTAGTGAAAATACATTTTGTGAAAAAGTATGACTTCAAGTTCAGAAAGCGACTATTCTGATGTGTCAGAAAATATTTTGGTGATGACCAAGCGCTAGATGGTATGCAAGATACCATTTCAGGATATTTGTTCCAGCCTCTTGTGACACCTAATGTAGCTTCTCTTGCTGTCCAAAATCATAGCGCAATTCCCGAGGAACCGAGAAGTTCATTTGAAGATTCATCATCATGGTAAGCAATAAAATAAAAAAAAATGCTTCATTTTATGTAGATTAGCCTATGCCTAGCCTATAGAAATGTAGGTAACCAAGGCCTATTTCACAATTAGATTCATTAGCTTACAAAGGAAAGGCTATAGTTTTAGAACATCTTTGTGTTATTTTTGTGCTTTCACCCTTTATAAAGAAACACTATAAGATTATTTAGACTAGGCCATTTCAAAAGAGATAAATTTTCTGATTAGCCTAACCTCATATTAAGATGGGTAAAGTTCTACCAAATCATATTATTGAGTTAGGAATAAAGTGAATACACCATTGATGCCTTTTTTTATGCTGATTACAAATATAATAATTATTTCTATTGGAAATGAATTTCAGCCCCCCCCCCCTTATATACCTAACCTAACCCTGAATTGGCATATAGAGGGGGGGAGCTGAAATTCATTTCCGATAGAAATGATAAATATATTCATAATCTGCATAAAAAAGTCATCAAATGGTGTATTCACTTTAGTCCTAACTCAATAATATGATTGGGTAGAACTTTACCTTAAGATGGTCTGGCCTAAAAATAGACACACATATAGTCAGAATTGGATTGTGAATCCATATATAGCTAAATTTATCAAGAACCCCCTCCCTCCCTCCATAATGATGAAAAATATACCCTGAATTATAAATCAACACCATATTTTGGTACATAGCCTAGACTGCAGTTTCAACAAAATTTAGCTTTTCAGCACAATTCAATAATGAGTATTTTTCATGCTCTTTTACAATTAAATACTCACTTGACAGGGACTATTAATTTTTTTAGCCCTGAAGGGCCTAGAAGGCTCAGAACAGCCCATAGAAACCTAGTAACCCTATGCTCAAAAATTTGCTTCTTTAAATAACTGGCTAGGGAGAAAAATAGGTCATTTGTAGCTGACAAATGATTGAAGCTGACTTAAGCTATATATTTCCATATTAGGGGGGGGGAAGTAAAGTATAGGCTCATGGTATCAACTTCAGAGTCTATTAACTATAATAATTTATTTATTATGAAGTAACTAAGTAAGAGTCTTTTATTCAGGCTCCTCACTAAAAAAATATAACCCAGTTGTGCTGATGATTTGTATCTAGTAATTATGTCAGTGATTCCAATTCTCAAAATGTAAAAAGGGCAAAAATAACCAGTTAGCCATGATAAAATGAAAAGTAGCAAAATAGAAATAAGAAGGTATTTTTCAAAGTCTAACTGAGGCAACTGCTCCCCTCCCCCTTACCAAATTGGCACCCCAAAATTATAGGCCTAATGCTGAATTAGAATAAAAAGTGTACATTGGCAAGTACAAACAATACAATAATATATTGTATATGATTCATAATACACATATAGTGTATATATATACATAATAACAATGACAGATAATGATCTAATAGTATTGCTTTATTTTATCAACATTTGTCATTCAGAGAAGCCATGACTCTCTAATTTTGTTCTTAATATAATTCCTGTTTTTGTTCCATTAAATTTTTTTGGTACTGTTCTAATATCTGGGCAATGTGCAAGAATGCAACTGAGAAAAGCAAAGATCAGATAACAATACCCAGTAGTTTCCTATCTTATGCTCTATAAACAAGGGGATTCTCACTCCAGGAACTATATTTAAGCTTTAGTTTTTTGGGGTTTAGGAGGAAAAAAGGTACCTAGGTTAGTTTAGGTTATGTATTTATTATATGCTATGCTTTACCACCACCCCCCTAATGTGCAAATATATAGCCAAAATTTGTTTCTACACTATTATATTTTTATCCTATTTTGTTTTATTTCACTAGCATTAACCAAACTTCACTCTTGCATGTTCCCCAGATATTAGAACAGTACCTTTTTTTCTTGTGTTGCTCTAGTATAACAGTGTGACATCCTTTTCATAGTAAATACCCATAATTTTTAGAAGGCCTATAGGATATATATTCTGAAAATCCAATCCATTATTATTACGGTTGCTGGTTTGCCTGTGAGTCCAGGCAATTTGATGTTCATATGTTAATCCTAAAAACTCAGCTGCCCTTGCCTGAGGACTATAGGCAGGCAGACATTTATGTCACTTGTTCACCTGAAGAAGGATCCAAGGTAGGGGGTACGCAAAACTGTAGTCCAGGGAATTTCAATTTCTGGGTGTGAGATCTATTATAAACACTAAGGCTTAAGTTCCAAGAGACACTAGGTTGGAATAGGGATGCAAAAAAGCTCTTATAGCTTTTACTCCTTGTTTTAGGTTTTTTTTCACCTAAACCTTAGGCTATTCAAAGCTTATTCCACAAATTTTATATTTTTGGGAAGGTCATTGGAGTTCTTAAATTAATTACTCTTAGATTATTTTATTCTCTTAATAAATTTTATCCTTTATTTAGACAGACCCAGCCTTACTAAAAACGAAAATATACAGACAAAACTATGAGACCAACCACCAAATAGGATAAATTCTAAAACAAAATCTTGAGTTATTACAAGGGTGGTCTCAGCCCTTTTTATCCTCTTATCAATTTTAATTAGATCAGTATCTCTTAATTAATCAGAAAGGATCCAAGGGTTACCTCGAACCATCTGATAAGGCTCAAACCTTTGAAAACAGGCAACTGGCAAGTTGGATTCCAGCAAAGGGGGAGGGGATTATTACTTTTACTGAAATGAGTTACTAAATTTACACAAAAATAAGGCCTCCTTACAACTTGAAAAAGTCAGGAACACATGGAGTAATTGCTACTAGTAAATAAACCCTACTAGTAATGGATTTTTAGATTTGTGAAAGAGTAGTTGTATTTCCTTTTTCTCTTTTTTTAGACGGATGAGTACATTGCCTACAGGCAATTTGTCAGGACTGTATATACTTATCTTGGAGAAAGGATCAGAGTTCCCCTTCCATCCTGTGTTTACATGAAGATTAGAGAGACCGGAAATTCCCTGAGTCAAGTGGCCTCTATACTGGGTTCCTTGATGCATAGAAGTTGTTTTTTATAAATGTTTCTTTAATTGATTTCTTTGTGTTTATAAGTATTTAATTAGTTGATGAGTGTTTTTTATGCATAGAAGTCGTTTTGTAAGTGCCTCTTTACTTAATACAATTGATGTAACAACAAAATCTTTCATGCATTTTAAAGTTAATCACTAGAATATTTTTTCATATTTTTCAGAAAAGGAGTTAAACTCCTCTAATACAGGTTGTTAACTTGATGGAAATTTATATTTTATAGGGCTTGGACTTCTTCTGAAACTATATTGATCAAGGTGAGTAAAACAACAGAAAATATTGAAATTAGGGCAAAATATCTATATATATATATATATACATATATATAATATATAATATATATATATAATATATATATATATATATATATATTATATATATATATATATATTCATATATTATATATATATATATATATATATATATATATATATATATATATATATATATAATATATATATACATATGTATAGTATATATGTATATATATATATATATATGTTTGAATATATATATATTATATATATATCTATATATATATATATATATAATATATTAAATTATAGATATATATATATAATATATATATATATTATATATATATATATATATATATAATATATATATATATATATATATATATATATATATAATATATATATATATATAATATATATATTATCTATATATATATATATATAAAGTTGGACAAAAATTTTGGTATTTAGCCAAAAAAAAACCTGGAAAAGGAAAATATTCTGATTATCACAATGAGTATTCATTTTTCAAATTTGTTTGGCCTTTGAAAAAGACCTTGGTTCTACAGAGAGGAGAAGTAGGTAGATGTAGATGAATCCATTCTGTGAATCCATTTCCCAATTCCAAGATGATGTCATGTTGTGACTTCTGCAAATCTCAAGGCCTTCATTAGACGTAGCTTTCTTCTTGACAAAAAATTGAATCAAATAGCTCACACAACACTACATAATTGGTTAAGAAATCCAAGCCATGTATAGAGGCATTGCAGATGAGTATGCCAATTTCAGAAGAAGTTCCCCATACCAGCAAAGTTTATTGACACCCACTTTCCCCGATCCCTCCCATTGGAATGGTCAAGTCCCATAATAAATAATGAGTTCTCAAAGTGGAATAAAGATTTAACCCCCATTGCTTTTGTCCAGAAAAAAAATTTGCAGAACTTAATACAATTTACCCTATAAAAATCACTTCCAAATATTTGTTGATGGGTCAAAAATCGAATGAGAAGGTTGTAAGTGGTGTTTTACCTCCTCACCTGAAAATTGCAATGGGGCGAGAGATATATAATAATTTATCTATAATGTCTGCTGAGTTTAAAATGCCATAATCATGGCATTAGGGACACCTTAGGAAAACCAACCTTTTGATTGCAAATTCAAATAATATTATTATTATATTCCGACTCTCTATCAAGCCTTGAGTTGCTGGCCTCAGCTCCTCAATATAAGTTGGACATTGACACTTATCATTGTCTCAGTATTATGGATAATCTTGATTCAAGTGGCATAAAAACTTATTTCAGTACATTCCTAGCCACTCTGGCATAAGTTGGTAATCATCAGGCTGATGAAATAAGCAAAAAATGCTATAAATATTGACAGCCAAGAGTGGGAGACCATATTCCAATTAGCGATATATTACCAATGGAGGCTATCAGATATTAAGTTTATAAAGATTAATACTATCCTTTCCCCTTTCCCATAAGTATCTTTCTAAAATTTATCATAGAATTCGTTCTGGAACAAATGGACTCTAAATTTCCTTGCATTCTCATATAAGTTTTATAATTCAAGTGGTCAATTCCCCTGTCCCCTCTTGAAGGTCATTGTAATATGAATAATGAAACAATTGACCATTGCCTATTGAATGTAATATTGCTGATGTCTGCACAACATACCTTGCTCTGTAAACTGTTAAAATGCTTCAAACACCACAAAATCTCACTATCAGCAGAGCCTAGCCAAAAAAACTATAACTGCACACAGAGCACAGAAATCGATATCTATCATCTTATATTTGAACTCCTTGAGTCAAAAAAGATCTACTAAAAGATATCTGAGAATATTCTAATAAATAAGAGACAACCAAGCCAGTAGCTCTGTAGCCCCACAGTGAGTGAAGCCAAAAAAGAAAAGGGCTAAATAGTACCAACTGAATAGCCCCATCTGCTGTGAATTAGAAGAAGAAGAAGGGAGACAAGTATTTGTTCTTGGCGGAACCATAATGCTCACTCACTCAATCTTGCCACTCTTCAAAAACCCCTTTTTGGTATACAAACTAATGGGATTGATTCTCTTTGCTGCAACAATAAGGAAATCAAACACTTCCTAAGGTTATATGCTGATTTATTGTTTTTGCTCATTTCTTACTGTTTTCAACCCCACGTTTTTTATTTTTGAAATTGGCTACGAACTTATGTATTGGAATAACATTATGTAAACTGGTGATCTATCTCCTCTAAAAAATGAATTATCGGTTTTTCATACTAATTTACGACGTATATGGCTGTGTAAGTTGCACTTGACCAATTTAATGAATTAGTTTCATTTTAGGTGTCCTTGGTACTTTAAATATTTTTGTTATTTCAAGCACAGACGGTATCCTATCAAGATAGTATCCAGAGGGGGGGGGGGCATAGGGAGCTATTATATTAAGTGATAGTAACCTTGATAGTACCTGTTTTTAATACAAGATATCTTTTTAAGATCCAAAAGAAGCAAAAAAAAAACCTCCCAAAAAACAATCAATATCAAAGTCACCCATTTCAACTGTTTAAATGTGATAGGCAAAGGGCATTATAAAAAAATTAAGCTTCTTCTAAGTTCAAAGCTATATTCAAAGTTTTCTGATTAGCCTAATTTAATATCAAGATGGTCGGCCCCACTAAGAAATAAGACAACACGTATAGTCAGAACTCCACTTGCAAATCATATATAGCTAAAGTTATCAAGGGACCCCCCCCCTCCCTCCCTCATAATGGTGAAAAAATATGACCCTGAATTATAAATCAACACCATATTTTTGGTACATAGCCTAGACTGCAGTTTTCAAACAAAATTTAGCGTTTCAGCACAATTCAAAATAATGAGTATTTTCCCTGCTCTTTTATAATTAAATAATCACTTACCAGGGACTATTTAATTTTGAGCCCTGAAGGGGCTAGAAGGTTCAGAACAGCCCATAGAAACCTAGTAACCCTAGCTCAAAAATTTGCTTTTTTAAATAACTGCCTAAGGAGGAAAAATATGTCATATGTAGCTGGACTAATGACTTGAAGCTGACTTAGGCTATATATTGTCCATTTTTAGGGGGGGGGGGGGGTTAAAGCATATGCTCGTGGTATCAACTTCAAAGTCTAATAACCATAAGAACTTATTTTAGTATGAAGTAAACTAAGTAAGAGTCTTTTATTCAGGCTCTCATCACTAAACAAAATATAACCCAGTTGTGCTGATGATTTGTATCTGGTTAATTATGTCAGTGATTCCAACTCCTCAAAATGTAAATGGGGCAAAAATAACCAGTTAGCCATGATAAAAATAAAAAGTAGCAAAAAATAGAATAAGAAGGTATTTCTCAAAGTCTAACTGAGGCAACTGCTCCCCCCTCACATAATTGGCACCCAAATTTATGTGGCCTAATGCTGAATTAGAAAGACTAAACAGTTGTACAATGGCAAGTACAAACAATACAATAATATATGGGTATATGATTCATAATACAATAATATATATTACATAACAACAATTGACAGATAAGTGATCTAATAGTATTGCTTTATTTAATCAACATTTGTCATTCAGAGAAGCCATGACTCTATAATTTTGTTCTTAATATTAATTCCTGTTTTGTTTCCACTAAAAAAAAAAAAAAAAAATTTTTTTTTTTTTTTTTTTTTTGGGTTACTGTTCTAATATATGGGCACATGCAAGAACT
>JAPEVW010000344.1:0-77000 GCA_027921565.1 Artemia sinica
CAACCCCACCTAGTACTTTAAACGTCATTTTGATCGAAACAGGTATTCGGCTTAAAATTTAGTATTCTACGTTTAACTAAAAGTCTCGCGCCTCAGATTGGTCCAAAGCCCACATTTCTGGACCAATTGAAAAATAGCGGCCAAAAATATGTTTTTTTTTCTTATTTTTGAAAATCATTTTTCTTATTTATTATTATATTCTGTTTTTTTAATACTTTTAGACCTTCCCGCTGTCTTTATGGACTACTTGTGAAAAAAGCTGATATCCATTGTTTGACTAATATTGAATATATATATGATATATATAATATATATATATATTATATATATATATATATATATATATATAAATATATATATATATATATATATATATATATATATATATATATAATATATATATATATATATATATATATATATATATGAAAAAAATCGGCTAGAAACTAACCTAGATATCCTAATCTGAATATGTGAGAAAAGCTTTATTTATCCGTCGTTGACTTGCTTGCCTAGATATATATATATATATATATATATATATATATATATATATATATATATATATATATATATATATATATATATATATATATATATATATATATATATATATATATATATATATGTAATTATCCGATTTACTTCCCACAAAGAAGTTGTCAGCTTTAGGCTCGGTGTCAGTTTATTCATTATATACTAATGCTTTTTTACTTTTTTCAAGAATAGTCTAATCAAACGGTTTTAGTTAATAAACACAGGCTATTATTTTTTCCGTCATGCAACCCAAGCAAGTACTTTGAACATCTTGTTGATCAAAACGGTTAATTGGCTTAAAATTTAATATTCTTAAGTTTGGGCTAAAGCCTCCCACATCAAAATTTGTCCAAAGTCTCCCTTTCTGGATAAATTAAGAAACAGGGACCAAAATATGTTTTCTTATTTTGAAAATTTCATTATTAACTAATGATTAATGGTATTGACTAATGTTGTTACTGTCGATCAATTACTTGGCTCTATATCAATTCATACTAATGCTTAATACAGCAAAAGTGACAAATCCAAATGTAATTTCAGTTGAGCAACAACTGGGCACGGCTATTTTCTATGGAGGGTATAGGACACAAGAAATGGATCTTTACCGAGAGGAGAAGTGGAAATATCATAATATGGGTGCGATTGAGCTTGCTCCAACTGCATACTCCCGAGAAGCTGTAATTGAGAGAGTAAGTGTAGGCTTGACATTTTTTACTTTTTCTCTTTTTGTGCATAAGAATATTAACAAATCGACAAATAAGCTTTGCAGTGAGAATGAACTGGCATTTCTTTCCTTATATCGTGAACAAACCTTAATCTGGCCTTGGCACAGGTACGTTCACCGAAATTATTTTCACTTGAAAACGGGTAAAAAAAAAATTAAATAAATGGAAAACGTTGAATAATAAAGTCGATAGTAAACATAAAATGTTTCAGGGGGAGGGGCGTTTCTCGAAGATCTTACCCTCCGAGTTTTCGCCTGTTTAGAACTTTACTTAATTTTACTTTCTTTGGTGTGTTGCTTTTCTGGGGCGCAAAGTACATCAAATAACGTGATTGGGCGTGATTGTTTGCTAAAGTTTGAATGCATAACTTCAAGCATATTCCTTTACCCTACAAGCATGCGTGATGATGCAGAGAGCCAATTCAAATTGAATGAGTACGCCAAAAATTCTTTAGTTTGCATTCTATCTAAAGTATGTGAAATAAGGGTCAGCTCGGGAATAGCGAAATAATAATAGTTAGTTTGTAGCAGTCAGAATTTTGAAAAAAGGTAGTAATAATTTGAGTTTGTTTGTAAAGGCACATGTATGTCTAATAGAAAGAAGTTATTTTTACTAGTTTATACTCTTCTTTTGTTTATTTCTCTTTTTCACTTATAGCCAAATTGCATATAGATGGCTCCGTGTTTGAATTTATTTATATTTATTTTCTAGGAATTTGTACAACACAAGATGATGATAGATGCCAACGCCCGTCGTATTTATGAATTGTTAGATAGCCACGGCGGTCATATGTATGTATGCGGAGACTTTAGCATGGCCAATGATGTCAAATCGGTTTGTAGTTTCAATATTTCAGGAATATGGAAATATCAACGCGGATGAAGCTGCATCGGCTGTAGAAAACCTCATTGTAAGTTTCAGTATCAGATAAAATTTAAAATAATCTCCTTCATAATGTATAAAATTATGCTTCATAATGTCTTTTGTGTACGAGTGAGCATGAGAAGTTATTTTGGCTTTCTATTGCCACCTTCTTGCCATTCCCCATGTATCAGTAACACAGGCTTGCAATCAAAAACTGCTTAGGAAGTTTTAATGTTTCTTACATACTCTTACGTGCTAAAAATAGTATTAGAGTACTCCTTTCAAGTCATTTTTTTTTTTTTTTTTCAAATCATATTTCTAAGCTGAATTTTCAGTGAGGATAGCCTGGGTATAAAAGGCTGGAGTTCACCTGGTTTTGTCTCTGTTTAGGGTCTCTCGTCTCTCATAAGTTCCTACCTCCATCCTTGAAAGTGAAACCTTGCCTCCCTGGCCTCATTGTGATGCTGAAGCGGACTTTTCATGAGCCTCCTTAACTATAGTGGGGACTACAAACATGATATCGAGGATTTGATATTGAGGAGTTTCATCCCCTCGTGATGATAAAAGCCTAGTAAATAACAGAGCATTGCACTGGATTTGAGTAGTTTCCCTGTTAGTACTGCACCCCAGTTTTTATGGAATATTGGTTGAGGTTCAAGTGTGAGGATACCATATTCCTGCTTGTTCTGCTTCGTGAGTGGCGAGACCTGGCTCCAGATCCTTAGATCTAGAATAAGGTCCTAGATCCAAAGATTTGAATTTTGAAGGATTCAAGACAAACTATATATCAAGATGGCATCAAGAGTGTTTCACTTTCAATATATCTTTACATTTATCAATTTTAAATTTAACTGTGCAAATTTGTTTGCACCTTTATAAAAGCACAAAATGTTAATTTCTATAAAAAATGGATTTTGGGCCTTTTACCTTAGTACGGTACTGTGTGGCAGTTAAAATCATATTTGCTAAAACTCATATTTTTAAGCTTGATTTTTTGTGAGGATAGACTGGATATAAAAGGGTGGAACTCTTTTGGTGTTGTGAGGTCGTCTGTCTGGACGTCTGGGCATCTGTCTAGACATCTGGTCGTCTATCTGGACATCAGGTCGTCTGTCTGGACATCTGGACATCTGTCTGGTCATCTGGACATCTGGATATATATATATATATATATATCATATATATATATATATATCCGGAATATATATATATATATATATATATATATATATATATATATATATATATATATATATATATATATATATATATATATATATATATATATATATATATATATATATATATATATATATATATATATATATATATATATATATATATATATATATATATATAGGATATATATATATATATATAACAAACAGTTCGTGGTAACGAACTCTAAGTGAGGAGCGACGCGGCTCAATCAAGGCCGTTCCCCGGGTGGGGGGGGGGGGGGTTAAGGGGGTTGAATCTATAAAAATGGATTTTGGGCCTTTTACCTTAGTACTGGATGGCATTTAAAATCATATTTGTTATAAATCACATTTTTAAGCTTAATTTTTCGTGAAGAATGACTGGGTATAAAAGGCTTTAGCTTGCTTAATTAGAATGACGATTACAAACATGGCTTCAGGGTGAGCTTGGGCAGTTGGACCCCTCGAGAAAATAATAGCCTAGTAAACGACACAAAAGTGGACTGGATTTGCATAATGCATTATTTTTTCTGGGTTGCTGTTGTTTTGGTGGAATTTTTTGGGCTGAATCAACTCTTCCCATCCACGTTATTTATTTGGGTTGTCTGTCGTTACAGTGTAATATCTGTGGGCATGATATATATCACGGGTAGGAGCTAATATCAGTGAGATAGTCGGTGCAAAATGTCGACTCTTCTTGATGGGAACGCAGTGCCAAGTGGCACTGTAGTGATCTGTAGCCACTGGATTGGTCGCGAGAAATAGCCAAAAAATGTGGCTTAATTGTCAGAAATGGCATAACGATATTAATCGAGCATCTATTAATTTTTTTTCAGTGGCTATTTCACTAATTGTATGCTTAAATGTGCTGTTATTATACCTTCTCTCTCTTTTCGAAGCGAACAGTTAAACAAACAAAAATCCTGAAGTTATTCTTACCCGTCAGTTGGTTCATCAATATCGATACAGTGTATCAAAGAAGTGTCTCTTCTTTTTATTTCTCAGCCGCTTAGGTCAAATCTCTTAGGCCTCTGAACATTTCAAGGGACAAAAAAATTTAAATCTGGAACTGTAAATATTAAAGGAGCATCCTATCCAGTTCTAACTCATATTAATTGATTGACTCATTTATTAGGTAAAATATTTTTTTCAGTTTTCCAAGGGCCATGATTGGCTCTTTTTAATTTAAACCCCTCCCGTTTTGAATGTATATATAGGTGCTATTTTAAAGCAAAGAACTCAGTTCCATGAAATTTTTAATTAAACATGTTTTCATTCTAGTATCAAATTTGTTGGTATGGACAAAGACATATTTCTAAATGAATTTAAAATAAAATACATTCAAATAATATAACTAACTACTATCCTATAGGAACTATCCTACTAGAAACTTGTTTGGTTATTTTAGTATATAAATAATGTATCTTTGATATATAATAAAACTCACCTAAACAATCTGTTTTTTTTGGCAAGGTTGTTATTTGAAATGCAAGTTATATGATAATAATAATAATAATAATAACTTTTTTTTTAATCCACATCATATGCGAAAATGACAGGTATGAAGCATAACAAAAAAAAGAAGAGAATACGCTGCAATACATTAATACATGAAAACTTAAAAACTTCGCAAGAGCAGAGTAAAAAAGGAAAGAAAAAACAATCGAGATATCTTGTGTCTAAAAAGTAAAACATTGTGTTATCAGCTACAAGTTTTCAAGTTTGTTTATTTTAATAAAGTACATGCATAACTATCACAAGAGGTAGTAATCCTTAGAATAAGTGTGTTTTGGCACATTCTTTTCATGCTTTATGCCTCTTACAAATTCCTCTTTTGTTTCGCTTATGTATTTACATTTGCAATTTTGCCCTTCCGACATCAAATGCTTAACTTTTTTTTCCTGTAGCTAGACTTGCTTTTTTTACCTCTTCGTTATGTTATCTTATCTGCATTGTTATGTAGGTATGCACTATTGAATGAAATAGTTTTAAGAAAAAAGCCTTTTGTTTTACGTCTAGCGCGTATTTTACACTTAGTTATATGGAATCTGAGATACTTTTAAATTTATATTTCTCTCTCTTTCCTTTTTTGTTTGAAAGTGAAACTATTCAAGTCAAAACAAGTCAAAAACAATTTTTTGTGTATCTGTATGTGTGCATGTAGTCCTATAAAGCTGCCTGTATTCGTCAATGACATTCCAAAAATCAGTTGAGGTAAATCACTCTGCTGTTATTGCAAACTGAGAATTGTCATATTTCAAAATCAATCGGTATGTTTGATCAATAAACTTCAACTGTAATATCTTGGTAATGTATTCAGATTGAAATCAAGTTGCTTCTTAAGTTTAAATTTAGACATCTATTCGTATCTTATAAATTAGAAAAAATCAAAAACTCAGTTTTTAATAAAAAAAAATACCTTCATATAGAACTGTGCAGATTGACAGCCAGATTTCAGTCTATTCTTGGGGACCAATTACCAGTGGCAGGAGGGAGGCAGGAGAGGGTTATTTCCTCCCTGGATAAGTTGCTAAAAAAACAGGATGAGGAACTAATTTTTTTGATTTTTCAATGTAAATGTCAATCACATTTTGCTGAGAAATATAAGACAACTTGACAAGATCTTCATTACAAATCAGCCTTATCACGTTCGCTTTACCTATGTCTTTGAATTTGGCTTTCTTGAGACCTTGAATTTTTGTTTTCAAACTTTTGTTTCGCTAGAATATCAGCGAAATTAATGATTTCGCAGAATATTAATGATTGAACTTTGACACACGAAAAGCTCCACATTATAAAACTGAAAAATATGTAGTGCTGCCTTAAAAATAAACTTCATAATTTTGAAAAAGACAAAAGAAATTTTTTTAGAAAATCGTAGTTTTCAGGAATGAATAGAAGTCTCTCAGGAAGATCTAGTTTTCACGAAAGTCTAGTGGGTAAAATTTGTTTGATGTGCTTGGTACTTCGATAATGCTAACAAATTGTTCAAGCTTAGAATTAAAGTGAGATTTGGAATCCTTTAATCGTGCCAGGTTGCGACCCAATTTATCCCACTTGCTTAGGCCCTATTTCCTCTTGTAAAAAGGTTTAAGAGGCAAACAAATAAATTTAAGCAATTTGGGGTAAGATCCTTTGTTAAAACCAATCTTTGGTTAGCAAAAAATAAATGGTAGCACAACAATAACTTAAAGTAATAGAAAAAAACTGTACTCAGTGGGCAGCAGTCAAAGACGAGACCGTACCCAGAAAGGGGGGGGGGGTAGGGGGATTTCAGTATAGAGTTTTCTGTGTTTCTAATTAATTGTTTATTGTTTTAGGAAAGCGGCCGTTATCATGAGGACATTTTCGGTGTTACTGTTGGTGCACGAAAAACTCACTTGGAATATAAAAGAAAAGCTCGTTTAATGAAGGATAATGCAGTCTGATTCAGTTGTTAGTTAAAAGTGTTCAAACATTTGTTTAATTTAAAGTAATTTGACTGTTGAAAGTGCTAATGTTCACAAACATTTGGAATTTATTGGTTTTAACTGTATTATAAATTTGTGATCTTAATAAACATATAAGACTTACAACAATGTGTTCCGAGTTGCTTTTTTTAGTTTTTTTTTTTAATTATATATTTTTCTTATCCGTGGCTGATTTAATAGAATAAATCCGATTTCACTTGCTAAAAATGCTATAATTACTAGATGTAATTTCGATTGTCTTTTGAGTGGCTTCTGTTATTAAGGGACAACTATTGTCTGGTCATAACCGGTTTTTAGATATCTTTTGATGGACGATTCTGGTAAAAAACTTCATATTACATTCAAAATTTAGTTTAGTAATTGGCACTTTTTTTTCGTAAGGAGAATAAAAGTGTACAAGATGTCCAGCTCTGTCCCGTAAATGTTGATTCTGTTTCGGAGCAACGCTGCTTTTTTTATTTTTTGTGTCTTGTCAGCCTTCTATACCTTGGAAATTGAAAGAGATACAAATTTGACAGTGGATTGTAGAGCCATGGACGATAAAGCCTTAGAGCCCTGACAGAAAAAGAAAATTAAAAAAAAAAAACAATTAGCACAAATATTTTGGCATAGGCTTTTATTAAGCCATCTTTAGTGCAAAAAAGAAGCTACGCCCCCAGAGAAAATACTTCTTAACTGACTCACTTAGAATATAACTGGGGGGGGGGGGGGGCAAGTGTATTTTCCCATGTCTGGGGGAAGCAAAAATTGTCATTTTTAAGTTTCGTCAATGAAAATACTAACGAAGGTGATTTTCAATTAAACATCTCAGAAAAGGATATTATTCACAATCATGAGAGAAGGGCAAAAAAATCTAGGGGGCACAATGCTGTAAAGCGGGGCTGTATGTTTCTCATTACACTCTCAGATTCAAAAAGTTTCTGATCCTCACAAGAGAGTATACCCTAGGTGTTTTTCTTTTTTATAGCCTGCTACTAGTGTATGTGACCAGGAGTAGGGTTGCTGAAAAAGTATTTTGATTTGTTCTTAAGAAGGTTTGTTCTTAGCTTTAGTTAACCAGTGGTAATGAATCATGGTCTGCTTGGATAACGGTTTTAGCCACTGAACACCAGAATTATCTTTGAACTTTGAGCTTTTGACTTTATTCAATATAAACACACAAATAAAACACAACTCCAGGGACTGATCATAATCCCTAGGGCCTAAATGTAGTCCCTGGAGAACTCGAATATTCATACAAATACAACAAATTCACGAACAAACTAACTTTTTAAAAAAAAGGCACTGTACACTACATGAAAAAGAGAGAATCCTCCTAAAAACTATTTATTTGTACTAGTAGAAAGAAGATGTTTCTTATAATTATATTTAAATGACGGAACTGAAACAGAATCTTTTATTTCCAGCGGAATACTGTTCCACAATTTCACTCCAACGTATTTGATAGAAAAAGCTGCTCTTTGCGTGTGACAAATATCCAAATAAGAGAAAAATGTGTAGATGATGATGTAGGATAAGCATGATAATATGACGATAAATGAAAAAGGACAAGTTGTGTTGCGGGTGCTAGACTTTGCGGGTGAGGGACTATTCAAGTATTTATACATGAAAACAGCAATTTGGAGCCGACAAATTTGTCTCACTGTTAGCAACTGAGATTTAAGAAAAACTTCTTTAGTATTAAGATTATTAAAATAAATTGACTTTACAGCTCTATTTTGTAAGATTTGAATTCTCTTTAAATTATAAGTTAGGTTAGCGTCTAAAATGAAACCATATATGTTCGGTTAGCGTCTAAACCTCAAAGCGTGTTCTTCAACATGCTGAATCTGAAAGTATAATTTTAATGGAGATTATTCGACCTTTTAAGGTTATTTTAGACTAGGTTACGTGCAAGCACGAAACAATTGTTCAGCATGTTGGTTCAGGTTCAGCATGTTGGAGATCCCTAAAAGGTCATATATTCCTCCTAAATCCATTTTTCAACTTGGAGTGCACATCTTTTTCCCCTTCCACCATTACTTTCGACTTTATGTATATCCCAACACAAACCAATATTATTCAAAGGCTTTATTTTATTAATTCAATACATGTTCTTTTCTTAATATATTCCTCCTAAAACCAATTTTCAACTTAAAGTACACGTCTTTTCCCCCTCCCAACATTAATTTTCGACTTTATGTATATCCCAACACAAACCAATATTATTCAAAGGTTTTATTTTATCAATTCAATACATGTTCCTTTCTTAATATTCCTCCTAAAACCATTTTGTTTTTCAACTTGGAGTACACATCTTTTTCCCCTCCCAACATTACTTTTCGACTTTGTGTATATCCCTACACAAACCAATATTATTCAAAGGTTTTATTTTATCAATTCAATACACGTTCCTTTCTTAATATTCCTCCTAAAACCATTTTTCAACTTGGAGTTCACATCTTTTCCCCCTCCCAACATTACTTTTCGACTTTATGTAAATGCCATTTACGCTTGAACAATTATTCGTATCGAGAGAGAGAACATGATGAATTATTTTATGAAACTAATTCAAAAGATGAATCGTACATTGAACCTGTAGCTGACACCCCATTCTTATAATATCCCTACGCTGACTTCCTCTCCCGATAAACTTTTTTCTTTGGCATAGTGACAAACTATCTGCCTTCATTTCAATTAATAACTCCATTTATTTTTTCAAACTCATCTTAAAAATAAAACTTTACCTCAAATGTCCTTCTGAACTCGACCCGCAAAAATAATAAAAAAATATGAAAAAATTGGCAAACAAAGTCAAAAAGAAGTTGGAGGGGATCCAGTGCATGCTCATTTCCTCGACCAAAGACAAATTGTATAGATTAAATCGATCTGAAGTATTAGTACTTCCAATGCCAAACATCCCAAATCATGGGTTTCATACAACAGACACCTACGAAAGGCTAAGAAACCTATCTCAAAAAAGTACGAAATTCGGAAATATCTCACAATTAAAATCTTCCAAATTGAATAATGGGATATCTGATTTGCATTTGACAATTAAAAGTTTGTCAGTGGGTACATTGCCTTTCACGTATAGTGCTGTTACACCGAAAAAACTACATATTTCTCCAACTTCCTCTTGTACCGTGGATAGATTCTTCCCTCCTTCATAGAATGGGGGATCACTCTATTATATAAGATAGAGTAGTTTGTTTATAATCCGTAATGTCATACTCCACTTGTCTCTATTGGAAGCATACATATTATAGTTGATGTTTCAGTGATAGCAAGAGACTTCACTATGGTCTGAAGCCAACAATAAGAATGCACATTCAAAAATTACACCGCAAGCTGACTTCTTTAAACCAATGAATTCACAATATAGAACACCATACATCTTTGAAGTTTCTGTATTATATTGATTCAACTGATAATCAAATTCAATTTATTGACTGAGATACAAAAGCATCAAACATCAAAGTTATAATATGTTGAAACTGCTATCTTAGGTTGAAGTGCAAACAATGTCTCAATGTGGAATTGTGTCATAGCAGATAATGCGTACAGTAATCTGATTTCGACAAAGAAATTACGTAAAATCCAATGCTGAAATTCCAGGGAGTCTGGTGATGTAACACCCGGCAGTAATCTAACTGGTCTAGAAATTGGTCTAGAAAGAGGCGTGTAATCTTGTTCGCACCTGTTGTTCGTCCTGTATAGGATTATGGGTCCCAACTCATGCCCGTTGACCATCTGGATATGGACCATTCTTGCTCCCCCCCCCACACACACAATAAAAATGCTGGAGATTTGCCCGTGTTGTTCTGTATATGATTACGGCCTTTCTATGCTTTTTTTTCATATTTCAGAAAATGAGCCACGTAAAGCCTCGTTTTCAGGCTAAAAGAATAAAGTGGCTAAGATAATGTAATGTAAAAAGCTAAAGCAACAGAGTGCCAGAGTATATTTCATTTACTTTGAAAACAATATTGAAGTTTTTGCCGTAATATCAGCGTTTTCAGCTAGGAGATCCAATCCTATACTTTGGCTCTAGAACTTACTTTGTAAAACACTTCATTCACTGGGTGGATCCAAGCCCTGCTGGAGCCTGAAAATGAAGAAACAACCAATTTGGGTTCCTAGATTTTTGTAACGAAATTCTATTTCGTATTTTTCCCCGAAAATTTTGAAGACTTATTTCTGAATTTTAGGATTCGAGAGTGGAAGCTGCAATGGGACCCTTGGATGACAATACGGGGTTCTACCGTTAAAGGATTTCTCCCATTTCTAATCTCTAAACTGAACTAAGTAATCTTAATTTGTCGTTTATATTCACTTAAACCCTAAAAGACTTGAATTTCAAATATCAAGACCTAATTTTCCAATCAGGTCTTGACATTGACCTTCAAGAAATGTCAATAATGAATTTAGTTTGCTAGGAAATAGACATTAGAACATCATCATAATCTGAGACGAAAATATGTCCAACGAAACATACACATTAAAGTTTACAAATCTACCTGTTCACTGATTTGCTGTTGCTGGAGTATGTTTTTGTTAGGAAATGTCTGGAATTTTGTTAGGAATGACTGATTAATAAAAATTGATCAAAAGCATCAGCACGAGATTCGTTTGCTACTGTCTCACCACGCATATTTATTATTTCTTTAGGTATAGCCACCTTCTTCCTTTTTTGACATATTATTTCATTAACAACCTCCCATACTTTTCTCAAGTTACTCTTACATTAATTTATTCTCTCCGCATAATACCGCCTTTTTGCATTACGTACTAACCCGCTTAATGTATTTCTGTACTTTTTGTATGTCTCTCTCGCTTCAGGAGTTGTAGATTTACAAGCTTTCAGGTACAGTCTATTTCTGTGTTCGGTAGACTGAACGAAATCTTTTGTCATCCAAGGAGTTTTGGGAACACTTTTGATCCGACTTGCTCGTAGAGGAAAACACCGTTCTTGTTAACTGTTTAAGCCAGCTCGTGAGTGTATTTGCAGCCATATCTGCCAAAGACGCATGAGTTACAGCAGACCAGTCATTCGATTTCAGGGTTTCAGTGAAGCAGTCAATGTTTTTTGGGAAAAACTTCGATACGTGAAAACACGATTAGACGCTGACTTAGTGGATCGGCCTGCCCTTGTTGGCACCATTGTGATGACAGGGTGGTGATTGGAAACACCAGATGTTATAATATGCGAGGTAAAAAATGTGTGAGGGTTAAAGGAAAGGAATATATTGTCAATCAGTGTTGCAGTATTTCTAGCTGTACAATACCGTGTTTGGAAAGAATACAGTAGGGAGAAGACCAGATGATATTGTTGTATCAAGGAACGAACGTGAGTTGGCGTCACCGTCAGTCGTCAGCAAGTTGATGTTAAAGTCACCCATAAGACATGTATTTTTACCTCGACCACATTCATTAATCTCCGACATAAGCGGCTCAACTTGCGAACAGTAAATGTCACTTGGAAATGGCGGTGGCTTATAAAAAAGGCCCACGAAATCTACTGGAAATGACTTTCCAAGAATTTCAATGACTATTGAGTTGACAGATCGACTACGTTCGACCAGAACATTAAAAATTGATTCCAAGTCATCGCGGCGCTTGTAAAAGATAGATTCATTTACAAATAACGTAATGCCATCGGAGCACTTTGTTACGTGCCGTGGACGATGTATGGCGTCAAAACCGAGCAAAGAGTATGGTGACATGTCAAATTGAGAAGATAGCCAAGTTTCAGTTAAACCAACTAAACTAAAAGGATTTTTCTTTTCAGTAGTGAATTTAAGAATATTCTCCCATTTTTGTTTAATTCCTTGAACATTATGGCAGAAAAGAATAAACTTACCATTAGTAGAAATTGCAGGAAGTATTTCATTAAGATATTCCTGGGTTTTTGCATATGAGCAGCACGAGGCATTCACCCCCTCTATCACGGGATCAGTAGCTGACTCGTCAAGGCATTCTGGCCGATTAAGAAATGCGGTTTTTAGCAGGGACTATTCAGTTAAGAATGAAAAATCATTCATCGTCGAGATCACCGATGTTTTTTATTTTCATCAAATATACTAAATAATGATAGTGGAGGAAAATAATAATAACAGGAGTGTCCCGGTGTTTGTAGTATTTCGTGATGATGTGTGCTGATGATGACTTGTACCGCCAAAAACGGGCAGCCCTCTCGTGAAAAAAATTTCTGTTCCTCATCTCCCCCCCCCCCCCCCTCTTTTTTTGAGTCTGAGAAATCCGACTGTCGATCACAACAAGAAAAGAGGCATAAGCAAGAAATAGAACAGGAAAAGCATAAGCAGGATAAGAAGTAGAAAGAGAAAAAGAAATGAGAAAGAAAAGTAGAAATAGAAAAAGAAATGATAGCACTAAGGTAGAAAAGCAACAATGTTACAAATTAATTACACCTTACACCCATGGATATTATTATCAATACACTTTCTTAGTTTTAAATGCCCCCGATCGAAGTATCAGGATATTTTTTCAAAATGATAATCTCATCCTTATTTGACACTTTACGGTCACTTGTGGGTTTTAACCATAACGTTTCCATCAGTGGTCCAGACATTTTTCAGTCCAAATCCATTTTTTTGCGTATGCGAATAACTCACGTTTAGTTTTTGTTAGGCATTCAGTGACAGACATTCTAGACCCTTTGAGTTGCTTCCTATTTTTCTAAACCTGCGACCGAACTCTAAGGTTTGAAATTGTCACGACAGTCGGTCTTGGCAGATTTGACACTTTGCGTCCTATTCTTCGGGCAGAGACAATATCAGAGGCATCTAAAGGAATGCCCGGAAATTTCTGTTCACATAGTTCCGTAAGTCTGTCTTCTACGTTCTCCTTGATAACAGTGTTCGTTGTGACGTCTTCTTTGAGGCTGAAAGATATCAGTTGGTTACCTAGCGACGCTTGTGCAAGGGTCTCATTGTGATTTTCTATTGTCCCTTTAATTTCACTGACTGACGCTTTCACAGCATTAGTAGCTAGATCGATACCGGAAACGGACTTCTCAAGGGATTTTAAACGCCGGTCAAGTTCACAGAACTTGCCTTTCACCATTTTGTCAAGATCGAGCGACAGACTATCAGAAAGGTCTGGAAATTATATCTTTGAGGATAAAAAATACCCCAGCCCTCAGGGCAAGGGTTGTAAGTTGTGCCCTGGGGACATATCGGCTGTAATAATTAAAAGGGCGACATATGCCATTTTGGTCAAAAATAAGGTATGTATGTGTAGGTGGTAACCGTAGCACGGGGAATCGAATGGTGCAGTCAGAATTGTCTTATCTCGTACCATTATGAATATAAAAATGAGACATACACCACTTTTGACCTACCTCACATCCGACAACTGTGATAATTAAAATGGCAACATGTGCCATTTTGATCGAAAATGACTTATGTATGTATAATGGGTAAACTTAGCACAAGAAATCGTATGGTGCAGTCAGACTTGCCCTATTTCTTACCGTTACGAAGATAAATAAGAGACATGCGCCACTTTTGGACCCGGACAAACTTTGAAGACTAAAAAGAGACATGCACCACGGAAAAACATTTTTCCGTGTTTTGGCTCTCCTGAAAAGTTACAAAAATGGCGTATGTCGCCCTTTTAATTATCACAGCCGATATAGGGTTTATATAGAAAGTGTGGTCATATAAACTTCAAAGGGGGCTCATTGGATTGGTAATCACACGCTCTAGTGCTCTTTTTAAGAGTCAAAGTAATCAGATGGCAGCTACCCTCTCACCCCTACACACACTTCATATTGTCCCGAAATGTGCCAAATAGAAATTTTGAGATAGCCATTGTATTCAAAATAGTCTAAATATCGAACAACAAGGCTTTTGGGGTTGAAACAAACTCCAGAGATTAGGGGCAAGGGTTCTAAGTTATGCCCAGGGGGTATTAAAGGTTTTTATGGAAGGGATGGCTGTTTAATTTCAGAAGAGGCTCAGTCTTTCTCCCTGAAAAAGACTGTCAATATTAAAACGAACAGAAATTTATCAAAAAACTTTTTGTACAAACTAGGTTTTTCAAAAAAAAAGAAAAGAACTCCATTAAACCAAATATGAACAAAAATAGCATTAAATAATCTACCAAACATGCAACTACCACAAATCAGTATCAATAAATAAGTGAAACCCAAAACAAATAGAAATTAAAATAAGTCAAACTCAACACGAGTAGAAATTAATCTGAGTAGGTTCTTAACCCTATACTACTACTACTACTACTACTACTACTACTACTACTACTAACAACTCACCGCAGCACCAAGCCGCCTGAGGCCAATACAGCTAAGCACGCTCCTCCTCCATCCCAATCTAATTAAAGCCTCTCTTTTTACACCTGCCCATGAAGTTCCCATTCCCTTTAAATCTTTCTTTATGACGTCCTCCCATCCCAGACGAGGACGACCTGCTTTCCGTTTAGCCCTAAACGGTTGGTCGAAAAGAACAGTCTTCGGCAATCTGTCATCCTTGATCCGCACAACGTGATCTAGCCACCTCAACCTTTCTTTCATTATAGCCCTAGAGAGCGGTACTGAACCAAATCTTTCGTATAGCCTATTGTTTGAAATACGGTCAGTCAGCCGGGTACCCAGAACAATCCTTAAGCAATTTCTCTGGAAAACATCTAGCAAATCTTCATCCGCTTTTCTGGGCACCCATGCTGACCATTGTCCATTGTCATCACTGTATCTTCTAATATTCTAATCTTGGTTTGCAGACTTATCTTCCTATCCTTCCAAACTTTTTTTAACTGTGAAAAAACACCTGAGCCTTGGCTATTCTACTTTTAACATCTTCACTGCTCCCACCATCTTTACTAATAATACTACCAAGGTAAGTGAAGCTGCCCACCTGATCAATCTTTTCATTACCCAACGTCACCTTTTCATCTTCACTTATTCCTAGCCTTAGTGACTTAGTCTTCTTAACATTAATTTTCAAACCTATTCTAGCACCCTGAACCCGCAAAGCCTCTAAAATTTCATTCATTTTGCTCACACTTTAATCTAGAATGCTTAAGTCATTAGCATAATCTAAGTCCAGGAGACTTTTTTCCCCCATTTGATTCCGTGGTTTCCCATTGCCTTTCCTGTGCTCCTTAAGACAAAGTCCATCAAAATAACCCATATAAAGGGGGATAGAACACAACCCTGCTTAACTCCTGATTTAATATAAAACCAGCTGCTAACCTCATTTCCTACCTTAACTGCAGCAGTGTTATTCTCCTACATAGCACTAATCACTTTAATGTATTTGTCTGGTATACCATACAAGGATAAAACCTTTACTAAAGCTCTTCTATCAACAGAATCGAAAGCTTGCTCTTTAATCTTTAAAACTGAGGACCAAAAGTGTTTGACAACTCAGGCACTTCTCAATTATTAGCCTAAGAGTGAAAATTTGGTCGACACATCCTCTACCTTTTCTAAAACCACACTATTCTTCTCTTAAAACTTTGTCTGCGGCATCTCTCAGTCTAAAATGTATCATATTACTAAGTAATTTACTACCTACAGAGACCAGACTAATGCCTCGATAATTACCACGCTCGCTTTCATCACCTTTCTTATAAAGTGGCTTAATTAAGGTTTTCCTAAAATCGTTAAATACTTCCCCTTTTTCAAAAATCATGTTAATAATCTTCAGTAAGTTATTTCTAACCTCAGAGCCACTATATTTAAGAAACTCATTTACCACCCTATCAGCACCTAGACCCTTATTTTTTTTTTAATCCTTTCAGTACTGTCGCTAATTTTTCCTCACAAGACAAAACTTCCTTCACATCCAAGGTATCACAAACTTTTTCATTTTCCTCTATGTCTTTCCCTGCAACTCTCTCAGTTAAGCAAATTATCAAAATGTTCGGCCCATCTCTCTTTAGTTCTTTCCTTATCGCTAATTGTGGCCCCATTTCTGTTTTAACTGGGCCAAGTCCGGATTGACTACTCCCTCTCAATTTATTAACATGCTAGTACAATATTTTACTATTATGCCGTCTAGCTGCATCTTCCAGATCCTCGGCAATTTTATCCATTGCCTCCACTTCACACCTCCTAGTTCATATTTTAATGTTTTCTCCACTTTCTTAACATTCCTTTTGTTTTCATATGATCTATCACTCAGATAATTATTGTACAAGTCCTTTCTCCTTTCTATTAAACATAAATCTTTTTCACTATTATTCTTAGCTGCAGTTCTAGCTTTCTTCCCTAAGACACCTTCAGCAACTTCACAACATATTTTTCTACAATTATTCCAACCATCTTCCACATTATCAAGTTTTAAACTCTCAAGTCTAGTATTCAACTGTTCCTGGAAAGTTTCTCTCAAATTCTCATCCTGGAGTCTACCAACATCATAACTTCCCGGGAGGTAGTTACCCTTCCGATATTTCAGCTTTAAATTAACCCTTGACACTACTAGATGGTGATCTTTACTTTTAACATCAATAACAGCACTTCTAAATACCCTAGTATCTTGTATTGATCCTGCCAGTCTTTCGATTTCCTATAACATAATCAATAAGGTTTGCTGTCTTACCATCACATGAATACCATGTTAACTTATGAGCCATTTTATGACCAAACACCGTATTGGTTATAACTAGATTGTTATACCTACAAAATTGCAAAAGTCTGTATCCATTACTGTTTTCTTTTCCTACACCAATTTACCTAGGCTAGGATACTACCTATCCCTATTTTTACCGACCTGGGCGTTAAAATCTCCAAGTAAAAACATCATATTTCTACCTGGGACCCTGTCTATTTGCTCCTGTAACTGTAAGAAAAATTCATCTGAGTCACTAGTATCTCCGTCAGTCGGTTCTACAGGGGAATATACTACTATAAATGATACCCTGAACTTTTTAGTCATAAGATGAGCAATTAGTATCCTATTATTAATACCTTCCCAACCTAATCAAGACTTAGCAGCTTCCTTTTTCATCACGAGCCCTACTCCTTGTCTATGTACCTGCCTGAGTAAACAAATTCTGTATCACCTAATTTCATGCTTCCTACCCCTGGGATATGAGTTTCTGGAACTCCTAATAAGTCCAGTTTGAACCATCTGAATTCGTCAGTCAAAATGTCGGTACGATGGTCATTTTTTGACGTCGTAACATTCCAAGTTCCAATTTTAATGTTCTTTAAATCATTGAAATTATTTTCACATCAGGAAAAGCAATGATCCCGGATACCAGTGCAGGACGGGGATCACATATCTTCTCAAGTCTACACCGAAGTGCTTAAGCCGGCTTAGAACCGGACAGCAAGAAGTCCCTGGGACCTCCATGAATGGAGGCTTTGTGCATTTCTGGGCCCATCTTTGTCACAACATGGTTTTCAGCACTTGGCGATGCTCTTCTATCAACAAGAGTTGAAATCCTGCACAGACAATCTCAAGCCTATTATCTCCGACTCATTATATATTCATGCCTACAAATATTATGTTACTACGGGGAGGCAGTCCATAATAGATAAATTAGCTAGAAAGAGGTTTTTCAGACCGAAGACGCCCGTCAAAACATACCCTATGCTTTCTAAAATCTAGAATATAATTTGTACTTTACTGAAAAAAATTTTCTTAAATGTTTTCACTTATAACTTTAAGAAAACAAAAATTAATTAAGATTTTAATGAACAAATATCAGTATATGCATATTAAACTGACAATGCACATTTTTTTCAGTAAATTCATTTGAATTTTTGTTGCCATTTTTGTTGTTGTTGCCTTTGCAATCTTTGCCAAAGACGTCGAAGGCATCTTTGATTTCTTTTTCAGCGTCAATGTCGTTGACGCTCTTAGCCATCCCAATCACAAATTCAGGAAACTCGATCGTGTCGTTTCCTAAAAATAGTTTCTTTTATAGCTTTGTATAGCGTGTAACAAATATGTTTTCCTATTGGGATTTTGAAAAACCCTCTAAAGCTGTTACGTGACTTTTTTGTGTCAAATCAATTTGGCAACTCCATATGATCGATTAATATGTTTAATCAGTAATTTAGTAGGTTGTCTACCTAAGAATCCAGTAGGATGTCCGTAAAAATAGCAACAGCTTGTAGTTTTTTAAAATACGTTAAAAGTTTTATTTTCTCGCTTTCAGGAATGGTTGAAAACTGCTTTTGATATCCAAAACACTTGCAATTTTTAAAGACTACGAAACAAACATTTTCGCTAAAAAAAAAAAAAAAGGTAGCTTTCGCAGGAGAAACCCAAAGTACATTAATTGGAAAACAAGAAACACTGTTTCTGCCTCAAGAAAGTTTCCACTTGCTTTTAAACCAAATTTGAATGCTAATCTAGATGTCATATTTCTATTGTGATAGTTTTTGCATTTTTTTTTTTTATGTTTGGTTGTTGTTGTTCTTTTTGGAAAATTGGACTTTTCCTTATTTTTCAAGGGGTTAACTTGAATTGTATTGGACAGATTTCTAACGCGGTCCCGCATAATTATTGCATTACAAGTTTTGTTTTACTCTCTTCAGTTGAATTGTTGGTACTCAATACTGTGAAAGACGAGAAAACTGTGATTACATATTCAGATTGAAAGTAAATAGTTTTTCCCTCACAATAAGAGTTGCTGTAAACACAAGTCCATTCTTCAAGGCTCAAAAGAATTCCTACCCTATGGTAGGACAATGTGTTAGATCTTCCAGTATGGGAAGGGAGTTCAATTCTCACCGCCGCAAGGTTGGGCAGCAGGCCTGGAATTTGCCCTGCAAAGAAGACCCAGCAACTGAAGCGTTGATTTGAGGCCCTATGCACCATCAATGATTGTGGAGAATGTTTATCATTAAAAAAAATAGAGCCCCTGCATATTAAAAAGAAAAAACTTCAAAGAGCGAACATGTTTAATTAATTTAACTTGCCAAAAGAGAAGTAAAAAGCTACATTTATTCCGATTCACTGTACAAGATTGATCTTGGAAGACGTCAACTTAAGAAAGCGCTGATTCAGTTTCATCATTCTGGAAAAATCTGGAAAAAGAGAAATTATCGGTACAAGATAAATGAAATATTACAAAAGATTTTTGAATAAAGATTAATTCTAATAACAATAAGAAAACGTGCTTAAACTTTTTCACACCCATTTGTAACCAGATTTTGAGCCAAGGAGACATGCAGAACCTCCGAATCCTGCAATACCTGCTTATTATATCTTCTTTTCATGTGTCTCGCACCTCTAGACTCGCAAACCCAATCATTGTACTATGGCAGTCGGGGATCTTGTGAACTCTTTTAAGCCTGTAGGGTCTAATTTGTGGTATAACCAAGCGTTAGCACTGATTGGAACACAGCGCTGTACCTAAGAGAATCCGTAACTCACCCTCCCTTCTCACCGAAGATAAAGAGAAAATCCTACGCTGTAACAAGTTGAATATGTTTCGGCGGGGGGGGGGGGGGTAATATTGTAATATTGGCAAAATTGAAATTGGGTAATAAGCGATAGACAAATAGACGATAGCGATATACGATAGCCCCTTGCACATACAGAAAACAGAGTATACAATATTTCGTCATATAATTCTTGAGTTTAGGAGAATTTCTCGAACAGTTCGTAGTAACGAACTGCTAGTAAGGAGCACTGTACAAATATTCGTTTTTCACATATGTTAATGATATTGGTTTGATTTTTATTGTCTGTAGTACTGAGTATCTCATGAAGGAGATAATAAATACTAGTTTTTAAATATTTTTTCGTTACCGAGAAGAAAAACGTTTTGACGCTCCATGGCGCAAGATTACTATCTAAAACCACAGATTATTGTGAAACATAATAGATAATCTGTGCTAAAACTATTAGGTTGCCCCTTTATGGTAAAACGTTTTGTCGCAAATTCCGAATAGTCCTGCCACTTCGTGGATCCCTCTCCTACTATTTATGAAATTCTGGCTATTTCCCTGTTGCAGCGTTGATCAGAAGTTAGCACTGGAAGTTTCCGCATTTGCTAAAATTTAATAAAACCGCCCTTTTAGAAATCCTAGATCCACCACTCAGTCAAGTCATAAGTCATACCTGTGAGATTGGAAAGTAGCGAACCATTTTGCCGGCTCTCCTTCTTTCTTTCTCCTCCGCAATGATAAATAATACAGGTTCGCACCATTTTTCACATTTGATCAAGGAACTGAGAAATATACAATGGATTGCTTAAACCAATTAAATTGGAGGAGATTTTAAGCGCGCTGAGACTCTAGGTGACAGATTATTTTTAGGATGATTGTACTGTCTAGATATCTCTATAGTGGCAAGGAGCGACACGGCTCAATAGTAACTGAAACTGTAAAAACGGAATTTTTATATCAATAAATATATCAAAAGAATCGAATTATTATCCTGATTCCAAATATATGAGATTCACTGAGCTTAGTGTTACCCATAAAAGGCTACGTACCTCAGGAAATTTGCCCCCGATTTTCAGAAAAGGGGAAAAATATCCTTTGAAAGTCAAGGAATCCTAATGAAAACCACACCCTCAGATTCAGCATATCAGAGAAACCTACTGTAGAGGTTCCAAGCTCCTGTCTGCAAAATTGTGGAATTTTTTTTTTTTCAGAAGACGGATTAATGATGCGTGTTTATTTGTTGATCTTTTTTCTTTTCCCCAGGGGTGATCGTATCGAACCAATGCTCCTAGAACATTGGGTCTTTGACCTAAGTAAGTCGATTTGTCGGTCTACCTTCGAAGATAATTAACTTAGTCGCAGTGAAGTAAACTACTATACAGGTATATCTTAATTATTAAATATGAAACAGTTCGTGGTAGCAAACTGTAAGTAAGGAGCGACCCGGCTCGATAGAAACCAGAACTATAAAAAACGGAATTTTGATATCAATAGATAAATCAAAAGAATCAAATTTTTATGCTGATTTTAAACATACAAGTTTCATCAAGTTTACTCTTACCCATAAAAAGTTAAGCGCCTGAGAAAATTTCCCTTATTTTCGAAAAAGGGGAAAACACCCCCTAAGCGTTATAGGACTTTAATGAAAATCACACCATCAGATTCAGCTTATCAAAGAACCCTACTATAGAAGTTTCAAGCTCCTATCTGCAAAAATGTGAAATTTTGTGTTTTTTTGCCAGAAGAAAGATCACGGATGCGTGTTTATTATCATTATTTATTTTTTTTTTTTGTCTTTTTCCCAGGGGTGATCGTATCGATCCAGTAGTCCTAGAATATCGTGAGCGGGCTCATACGAACGGAAATTAAAAGTTCTAGTGCCCTTTATAAGTGACCAAAACAATGGAGGGCAACCCCTCTCACGCTCATTTTTTTCCCAAAGTCACCCGATAAAAATTTTGAATTAGCCATTTTGTTCAGCATGGTCGAAAAATACAATAACTATGTCTTTGAGGATGAATTAATCCCCACAGTCCCCGAGGGTAGGTCTGCAAGTTATGAACTTTGCCCAATGTTTACACATAGTATTGGTTATTGGGAAGTATACATAAGTTTTCAGGGGTATTTTTTCTGGTAGTTGGGGGGGGGGTATATGGGAGGATATTTCCATTGGGGAAGGGACATTGCTATGAAGGGGGTGCCTGATTTCCCAGCATTATTCAAAAAAGGATCCGAAATTAAATAAAAAAAAACAATTTTTTCAACTGAAAGTAAGGAGCAACATCAAAACGTAAAACGAACAGAAATTATTGCGTATATGATTGGGTTCGCCCCCTAGTCATTACTTCGCTCTTTAAACTAAAGTTTTTTTGTACTTTCATCAGAGCTATTTATTCTAATTAACGGCCTTTGTGATTAAGTGGTTATTCCTAAAGAATTAGAACGAAATTCGGACTTTAGCGTAAAGAGCGAGGTATTAACAAGGCGGCAAACCCCCTAATATACGTAATAAAAATATACGAATACAGAAATTCGTTACATAAGTTAATTCGTAAGTCATGTCAGATCAAAATTTCGAGAAAGCCATTTAGCAAAAAAAAAGTAAAACTAATACGCAAATTTCGTTTTAATTATTCACGTACGATGAGCCAAAATCAAAGCTATATTAATTCAAAAACGTTCAGAAATTAAATAAAAAAAAAATTTTCTAACTGAAAGTAAGGAGCGACATTAAAACTTAAAACGGACAGAAATTATTCCGTATATGAAAGGAACTGTCCTCTCCTCAACGCCTCACTCTTTATGCTAATGTTTGACTCTGTCTCACATCTTTATTTTTTAAAACAATAAAAGACTTTAGTGTAAAGAGCGAGGCGTCGAGGAGGGGACAGCCCCTTTCAATTACGGAATAATCTTTGTTCGTTTAAGTTTAAGTTCATCAAGAGAGACGAACCTTACCCAGTATACGCCCAGCAAAACAATAATTCCAAAAAAATATTCACAAAACCGACGTGTCAATACCCAACCCCCACCCCAAACCAACACGGAAATTACTAAAACAATAAAAAAAACAATAGGGGACTCGATACCTTAAAATGATCACCCCATCTCGTCCATTGTCAACTTTTCTGGTTTGTGTGGCAAAACTATTTCAAATTGATTAGAAGGTCTTGCAATAAATTGCAGAGCTTGGTTAAGACACTCCGAATAAACGACAGAAAACTGAAATCCGGCACCTAATTTCCCAGAAATCACAGACAAATTATTTTGGTTCTCTCGTCTTGTGCCGAAAAACGTAATATTCAGTTTTGATGAAACGTATATCAGTAGACAGTGTGAATTCTATGTTTTCGATTGGCAGAACTTTGTTTTAAAATTCAGGAAAGGGTAGTTCCTAAAAATGTTCTAGCATACCTGCTAGGAAAACGTCAAACATCAGCTCGAAAGGAATATTATTATATTTCATGATATTCACTTAATATTAGTAACTCTTCTTTATCCTTCAATATATGTATATATATATATATATATATATATATATATATATATATATATATATATATATATATATATATATATTATTGGGGTGTAAGTGCGGGTGTCGCCACTTATTGATCCAAAAATGGCGCAAAAAGGTTGCTATGCAACTTACTTGACGGGGAGAACCCCTTGTCGGCTCAAATGTTAGTGGGATTCCCGCTCTTACCCCAACGGTTCGGTAAATATCGGATTTACTGATAGGACCTTTTCTGGCTCCCACCAATGTTCGTGGTGTTTAGCCACCAGTGTTATACCGGTAGGCCACAAAGCCACTGGCGTGGTAATATACGGGTGTCATCACTTATTGGAGGGGAAAGCCCCAGCCCCAAATTACACATGTGATTCCCGCGTCTACCACACCGGTTCTGCAAAATATCGGGTTTGGTACTACCATATTTACAGTATACCCTGTGCCAGGGTATGATAACGCGATCGAGTGGTCAAATGGCCACTTTCTAAAGCCAAACGTACCCGCCTTGGGTTACGGCTAGAAAATCTCTAACTCTCTCCTTGGAGGTAACAAACCTCCCTGTCAATATAATAATGACGGTACCTTGTAGCTCTATTCCTACCCTGCCTGGGTTACAGAAACTAGTACACAGTTTGTAGAAAATACCTTACTTGTATTCTTCCAAATGGGTCACATATAACAACACAAATATCCTTCCCCAAACGGGGTCAAAATGCAGACTAAACCAAATTAATATTTGTACACAACTGTTCATAGGGATGGACCTTCGCTTGGCCCAGCCAATCAGCTCCATCCCCATTCAAACCCAATTCTACGTCTTAGCTTTATCTTTCAATGACTCCCAAACCAGGAAGTACAAAAATAGAACTTACTTCAAAGCTTAGTTATTGCGACACCTTTAACTTAGGAACGAGAATTTAACCTGTCTTTTGAAATTATACAATAAGCAAATGTAATTAAGAAAACGAAAACAGGTCATTTATCTGAAAGGAAAAGAAACAGGGGTGGAAACCCCAATATATATATATATATATATATATATATATATATATATATATATATATATATATATATATATATATATATATATATATATATATATAATATATATATATATATATATATATATATATATATATATATATATATATATATATATATATATATATATATATATATATATATATATATATATATATATATATATATATATATATATATATATATATATATATATATATATATATATATATATATATATATATATATATATATATATATATATGCGTGGCCTCGTTTTGCCACGCAGTCAACTGCTGTGAGTCGCGTCTTGGGTAGATACAATTATACAAGATGGCATTTAAATATACATAACCAACTTTGAGGTATAGATTATGGATCATTAAGACGCCAACAAAAGTTGCCTTTTTAACCGATATGTGTTCCAGGTTTAAGCCACGAGAAAGGAAAATTTTCGGAGGTAGAGAATATATATTTAAATACATTTATACACTGCAGATGTTTCGAATATGTTCCATTCGAAAATTTATATAATTTCATTTTCTTCTGTTCTGGCTGTACTTGGTACATCCGAGGCTCAGAAACTTTTTTTTGCGAACCCAATCATGGAGATTAACGAATTATTAGGGTATTGACAGCACGTCTCTGGCCCCAAGATAGTTGTAGCCTATACGTTATCATTAAAAATAACGTGTAGTTTTGGAAATTTATCTAAAATCTTTTGAAAAAGGAAGAAAAACCTGTATAAATAAAATTATAATTTGCACATTAATAAGAGCGAGTACGATCACTATTTTAAAACAACTATCTGTATAATAGCTGACCAATTATATTTAAAAAATAATTTCAACTCTAAAAATGACAGAATATCAATCTTATGGTTTTCAATTTTATTTTTAGGTGAGCCAAATATCTTAATAGATCAATAAATAGATTTGTTCACGCGAAAGCCCTATTGGGCCATGATGAAACACTACAAACAAGTAAAAAAAATACAACATCAAAACACAAACTGGCAAAACGCTAAAGCTGATTATTCAAGAAAATTTTCCCGATACTTCCTTTATGCCTACCTGGACGATCCTTCCAATATTTTTTATAGCCAAGTAACACCTACTCTTCAAAATTTCAAAAATACAATTTCTCTCCCCTCCCCCCCCCCCCAACCTCCATATTAAAAATTGTCACCCGCAAATCCCTCAATTCCTTACATTCCCCTAAAAAAACGATACAAAGTCTCATCCATCTCTCCACACATTGAGCAACTGTGAGGACTATCCCTTAATCTAGCCCTCCCTAGATATTGCCTTCGTTCTCCAAGAGGCATATAATTAATTAAGATGTCTGATTGCTTTTTCCAGATCTTGATTAATCCTATCTATAGCATCCATTTGGTGTCACCTAAGCTCATACTTTAAGGCTTTCCCTGCCTCCTTTTCCCTTCTTATTCTTATAACATCTATAACTCAGAGACCTCTTGCAAAAAACCATTCTATCTACTAACAAGCAAGTATTGCTAGCAACTTTTCAAGTTTTTCTCCCTAAGCAAACAATTTATCTCAAATTTCCTCCTGAGGTTTAGCAACACCACAAATACTCGATTGGCACTTAGCCTCCCTAATAGCCTGTTTTAATAAGAAATCCTCGTTTCAGTTGATTCCTCACTCGCTATGTTTTATTAAGGAATGGTGTTAACTTTGATTGCCAAAAAACAAATAGGCAAGCATTTCTTGTATTATTAAGGAATAATTCCTTCCCTGCCTAACTAAGCTGAGGAATGATAAATTGAAACTAAGTTGAGGAATGATAAAAAAAAAAACTTTAAAGAAAGTGATAAATGAGCTAGAATGAGACTTTATGCAAGCACCATTTTAACTAAAGGGCTGCATTAGGACTAACACCACGTTGTTTATAACTAACTAGATTATTCCACCTATAAAATTGTAGTAGTCTATTGCCATTACTATTTTCTTTCCTAGCACCAAATCGGTATAAGGTAGGATACCATAATTCCCTCTTTGTACTAGCCTGGGTATTAAGGTCCCTTAATATTATCAATACCGTGTTGTTGCCAGGAAATTCTTCATTGGTTCCTGTAGCTGTAAGTGTACTGGGATTTAAGGTTAAAATTATGGGACAAGGCAGTATCTGTCATAAATACAAATGAAAGTCTCTCAACATACGATCAAACCTTTTGTTGGTGTCTCTTGGCCTCTTCTCCGTTCAACAGATACACCTTGGGCCCTACCTCTGTGCTTCATTTTTCATAAACGGTATACAGAACTATTTTACGAGATTCCTTATTCAATTCTAAAGACAAAGAAAAGTAAAGGATCAAAATTTTTATCAGATGTAGTACACAAATTTTACGACGTATTCTGGCAAGAATGAACACACTACTACAAAATCCAAAAATCCCTCTCCCAGGCTCAGGAGCGAATCTAAAGGCTATATTGGTCCATACGCGTATCAAACATTATACATGGCTATTCCCAAGCAATTGATATTATACATCTAGACCCAAGCATAACTGAACATGTAGCTATCCAAGGGATAAAGCTGCAGATATTGCGGATTTTTTCCCTTTTAAATTCAAAAGACAATATTGCCCCAAATCAGTTGGCTTCAGATTAAATAATGGTAAGCCTAAGCATAATTGCCTAATTTTAATTTTTGATTCTACTTTAAGGTATCAAGAGTCAAAACCATCATCTATCGACAATTCAGGTAAACAAACACTAGCTTAATAATATAGGCCGTCAAATTCCAATAGTGTTAATTTTCAAAACAGTCTAAACCCTTACTTTGCACATCTGAAAGAATATTTTGATTAACCTTTTATTCATTATTGATATGTTAAATGTAATATATTGATGATCCTTTCTTATAACCAAAATGTTTTAATAGGTATGCACAAACGTTTTGTTTAAAAAAGACAACAGCCTACATTTCATTAAAAAAAAAAAATATATATATATATATGGCCTGGATACATAGACGTCTCTTTTGAAAATAATATTTGGACACTGGATCCAAAGATTCATATGGTAATTTTTACACCAGCATTATCAATTAAGATTTTCAAACACAAAGAAAAGCGTCAGAGCGAAAAAAGCTAGACGACATTTCGGAAATCTCTCTTGTTCTGGATGCCAGTTATATACAACAGCCATCTACATATTATTTCCCCTAGCTAAAACAATCTTTGTAAACCCACTTTCGAATGAAACGACACAAGTTCTTAAGCATTTGGGTAAAACCCATTTCTAAGCAATATAAAAAAATGGTACCAAAGCTCAATTTATATACCAGACAGGTACAATTGTGACGCCCCTGGGAGTAAATGTTAACAGGCGCCACTTTCAACAATGTTGGGAGATACGGTAGAGAAATACACACACACTTGAGAATTAGTAAAGCCGCCATCACATGCGTATCTAGCTAAAATCCCATGTCTAGACACGTGTCTGACAAGAAATAAAAGTTTGGGCAACTACCGTTCACAAGTAAAATTTGGTGCTTTGCTAAACAATTTACAGCCAAGCATCCAGTTCTAGACTTTAGGACTCCAAGTCTGGGATTTTCGACTACAGACAATGAAAATGCGTCAAGTTCCACTATTTTCATCATCTATGTTTACATTTTTAAATTGAAATTTAGTTTTTGCTTATTCATTAATCTTTTTTTTCATTTTAAGCAAATATGCAACATCAGACATAATATTGAAGAACGCTAAAGCAATTGTTTAGCTGGTCTCATCCAATATCTTAGTGACAATAAAAATAGGAAAAGTTGAAAGTTTTGCCAGCATAAGCTGTCTTGATTGGTAAAAAATGATGACTGTAATCCATTTGAAACTAAATTTTTTAGTTTAAGTTAAGCACTGAATTTCACATATGAACGGTAGTTGCCAAGACTTTGATTTCTGGTCAGACACCTGTCTAGACATGGGATTCTAGCTAGACCCGGATATGAACGACGCTTAGTGAAAAGTTCTAGTTTCGAATTAAAGTAAGATGTTTATGTGTATTAAAATAAAAGTTAATAAGCTGAATTTTTGCATCTATCTAAAACGTTTAGACCAATAGCCAAGCATAAAAAGGAAAAAAAAATACCTTTATAGTTTACAACACCGTCACCATCGAAATCAGCTTGTTTAAGCATCTCGGCTGTATCTTCATCAGAGAATGTTTCACCTAAATTAACGGAAACATATCGAAGTTCTTCGACATTAATACGCCCGTTGCCGTCTTTGTCAAAAACGTCGAAGGCCTCTTTGATTTCTTTTTCAGCATCAATGTCGTTGACATTCTTAGCCATCGCAATCACAAATTCAGAAAACTCGATCGTGCCGTTTCCTAAAAATAGTTTCTTTTATAAGTTTCTATTGCAAGTAACATAAATGTTTCCCAATTGGGATTTTACAAAATCCTCTAAAGTTGTTACGTAGCTTTTTTGTGTCAACTCAATTTGTCAACTCCATATGATCCATCAGTTTTTTTAATCAGTAATCCAGTAAGATATCTATCTTGGCCCGTAGAATATCAAAGGCTTGTAGTTTTTCAAAATACGTTAAAACTCTTCTTTTCTCGCTTTTAGGAATGGTTGAAAACTGCTTTTGATATCCAAAACACTTGCAATTTTTAAAGACTACGAAACAAACATTTTCGCTAAAAAAAAAAAAGGTAGCTTCGCAGGAGAAACCCTGCGACACTAGTCATTAGCTTTATATTGCTATAAAGACACTAATGACACTGCTATAAAGACATTGCTATATTGCTATATTGCTATAAAGACAGCTAATGACACTAGTCATTAGCTTTATATTAGCTTTAATATTGCAACACTAGTCATTAGCTTTATGCACGGATCCTACTTCCGAAAGTGAACAAATGTGCTCATTCTTGACGTGACGGATGAGGTTCAGTATCTAGACGTCCAGTAGGTCTCTCTAGGATATTCAGCGCAAGAGGAACTGGTGCTTGTGTGTTAAAGGAAACACAACCAAGAAGTGAAGTTAGGTTACCAAACATGTTAGGTTACCAAACCAAAACATTACGATAATATAATGCTATAGAAACAAAATTATGGAAACTACGACAAAGAATTATGGAAAGCAGACCGCGCAGAACACATCTAATACCGCGCTGATATATAAACGTATCAGTCTTGTTTTTTTTTCAGTTCCTTTGGTAAAAACGAAAAGACGATAAAAAAAAGAACATGTCTACGGTCCTTCATAAACCTGGTTCCAATATTTGTGAAACGTTTGGAACAAGAAAATTATGTTTTTGCGGTTTGTCTCACCAAATGACAAAACCATGCCATGTCTCTTTCGCATTTGCAACTTCCAATGTTATAACTTCCAACCATGTTACACATATTTTACCCTCAATATAACTGGTTCCATGATTGTAAACGTATCTCCCTTTTGTTCTTTCCATCAACCTCAGTTTAGAATAAATGGAATTTTGCACTCAAAGTCCTTCATTCAATTTCATTTAAAAATGCCTAAACTAAACTTTTCAATTATAGAAAATAAGCCTAAATAAAATCATGAATGCAGGCAATACTGATGTTGTTGCCAAGATTTTGCACAAACTAAAAGAAAAAACAAATGAATTAAGGGTTGATGATAATATTCTGGAAATTGGACTAGATAAATTAATTTTTAAGAAAATGAGCTGAATACAGGAGAGGAAGATGAAATCAAGATTCTGGTGAAAATTTTTAAGTTCTAAAGCAAACGACAGAGAGAAAAATATTAAGAAAAGAGCAAAGATTAAACAAAAAAACTATAATACTAATGCATTAGCCTATATTTGTAGTGAATTTATTAGTGCTTTAACAGGAAAACTAAAATTGTAAATTTGTTCTCTTTAAATGCAAAGTTGATTATGAACTTCATTCCCAAACACATCTATTACCCTAATTGCATAACACATTAACGGGACCTATGTGTACCTGACAAAATAATTGACCCCAGATCCCACAATAAAAATTGTACTACAGCCTACGTTGGATTACGTGACTTAGGTAGCCTAGACATACCTTTTGCATATGTATACGTATCCCGTCATTATGGAACCATACAAATATGTAACTTATTTTAAGAGTAAATATGTAACTTATCATACTTATTAAACTCATAAAATTTTAAGAGTTTCAAAAAAGTAGGGAGACAGCCTTGACAGTAGGGAGTGCGAGGTTATTTCACAATACATAGGTAAAAACATAAGTTATCAGCCCATGCTGCAATTTTATTTTGAACAATTCTTTTTCAAGCAATTTTCATGTCACTTACTTACCACCGTGTTTGACTGGTAGAGATTTTGCTCCTGGTCCTTAACTTCTAAAAGACACAAGATTAAAACTGGGCTTTCAAATTGTTTGCTATAGGTTTTAACTAAAATTTATGCATTACAAGTCTTTCAAAGATATCTTTCAGAAGAAGTTAAAATATCTATCTTGAAAAACAAAATCACCACTAAGAAAAATCACAATACTACTACTATTACTACTACCATTAACACTCACTGCAGCACCAGGCCGCATGAGGCTAACATAGCAAAGAATTTGGGGAAAAGGGGAAGATTGAGAAAAAGAATAGAAATTTCTCACCGTCAGCATCTACTTCTTTTATTATGGCTAAGATTTCAGCATCCGTGGGGTTTTGTCCAAGACACTTCATGACTGCTATTAATTCTGAGGTGGTAATGTGACCATCTCCATCCTGATCGAAAAGGGCAAATGATGCTCTCAAATCTTCCATTTGCACATCAGTAAATTGAGAAGCCTGAACACACAAAAAAACGTATATGAGCAGGATATATACTATCGTCTGCTCTGCGACTTGTTCTAAAATGTCATGAAAAAGCCCAAATAACTTACGCTAGAACAGCTAAGTTGGTGCTTTTAAATTTTTAATGCAGCCTAGGTAGACTTTATTTCTAGGTAGATGGTAATTTATAGGTTTTAAAATACAATACAAGTCTTGACCTTCAAACAAAAATTTCAGGTTATTATAGGAAAAAACTCGGTGAATTGAAACTCAGTGCTTTATAAAAATGCTGTAATCTCGTAACGGTGTAATGTGGTAATAACGTCTTAACACAAAAGTGAATTGATGTACTCAATCACAGGTAATAGTAAACAATATACAATTGATAATGAGAAGGCTGATGGTGAACGAAGTAAAAACTGAAAAGTTACATTTAATATGAAAATAGTTGAAAGCTCAAAGAAAATATTACAATAAAGGCAAATATGATTGATTATTGGATTATATGGATATTTCGGTGTCAAAGTGAACTTACTCCATTTTCTACTTTTCCCAAGAATAAACACCCCAGTTTGGCTTAAATTAGTCTTACATATAAATTGATTATACATATAAATTGGCCTTACAATGACCAATAGAACATTGCATTACAATAACCATCGCAAAATTAGTCTTATATATGTCAACTGAGCTTACACACATATAACCGAAAGTACGACGTTCAATTCTACTCGCTTCCACTCAGGCCCTTGTCTTGAAAAAAAAAAAAAAAAAACCTCTTTCTGGACTGGGTCCACTATATTATTGAAGCTCTACAAACACGCACTTTATTTTTATTCGTCAATGATCATTTTATTGGTTATTTTTCATAAGTATGTGACTATTCAGTTCTGGCCTGCTATTAGTAGCCTATATGCAAAAACCTGAAATTTCAGAAATTGTCTCAGACGTTTTTCTTTACAGCCTTGGACACATTTTGGTAGTAATATAAGGATCAAAGTTGTTTAAGGTTGGTTGGGAACTAAAAATAGTGAGCCTTTGATGCGCAACCAGGTGGGAGTGAACATTCACTGTGCCAGCCCGAGGGGGAATTCGAGAGGCTGAAATCCCAATGGCAACAAATACAAAATACATGGCATATACACTGAGTTTCGAAAATTTGGAGGTAGTCATATTATGACAACTCGCTATGAACACTTCGCAGTAGAAATACTTTTTTTTTCTACTGTCTCGCCCATGCCGTCTTAATCGTCTTTAGTTAAACTATTTTTGAAGTATAAAATTACACTTGGTAAACACTTTTACATTATGTAAGCTAGCCGTCCATGAGCATACCCTCCCCTCGATTAGTTCTTACTCAAATACAAAGAAAAATGTAACCTATAGGCTAAATAGAATTTTAATTGGAAATTTTCAAAATTTTAATTGGAAATATTTTGGAGATGGTCGAATCTCCATCAGTTATTATGAACTGGCTACTAGGAAAAAATTTTGAGGGGAGGAATTTGATATCCCCTCTCTAGTTACAACCAAAAACTATTCATAAGACAACAAAGAAAACAACAAACTTTCCAAAAATCAATGGATTTTCAAAATTATATCCATTTCCTAAGTCTATATAGCTAATTTAAACAAAGCTAGGTGGCTCCTAGCCTAAACATAATATCGTTAATTGATAAACCTAAAATAAGCTAAATAAGTTAGGTTAATTGCAGACAAAGTGTGTAAATTGGGAAACACATACCATTTCAATCGAAAAACTAAAAAGCTAACTTGTGTCCAACCAATTTAGCGTTGCGTTCAAGACTGGTCTTTTTCAGGCTCTAAACTTGGCGTTTTATGTCTAATCGCTGTGGAATTTTGGAGTTTTGTTTAAGAATCTACAGCTGATTGGCTGACGTTGTTTCAATGTAGTCAGAATGATGAAGCAATTCTGACGTCACATGTTCTCCATAATTTTATACGGAAACCAAAAGAGAAAATCATTTGTTTTTTATAGGGATATATATATATGCCTTTTAGGTACTTGTTAATTATACAGAACCCACCCAAGAACTGAAGTCGGGTTAATCATGATGAAATGTACCAAAATATAATGAAAATATAATGCTTTAGTGACAAAATTATGTAAACTATAGCAAAGATTTATAGAAAGCAGGCCGCCCAGAACGCATTATATTAAATACCTAACCACCTATATATATTAAATATTTAATTAAAATATACCTGCATCATACTTTATTTCACGAAAGAATAAGCTAATTATAACTGGATGCGAGAGAAAAAATCGGATGCTTAGATCAAACAAAGCAAATTTCTTGAGTGTGTTCTGGATAATTAACAAGTACCACCTTTCCCCCCCCTTTTTTTCTAATGCGAAAAAAATATTGGCTTTGAATGTAGCCTATCCTTTTTTAATCTTCACGCATTCTAGACTATTGAAGGATACTTGGATCACTTTGTTGCTAAGGTGTGCATAAAAGTTTGCTGATTTAGATATATTTTTTAATGACTTCATTTTAAATTAGCCTACACTTAGCTAACGAATTATTTATGTCTGACCTTCAGGGGACAGTCTAATTTGGAGCCGTCTCGAAACAGAAACATGGCTAGCCTAATTCCAGTCTTTATCTCTAAGGCGTATCATTCAAATTCCATGAAGTTATCCTTTCACTAGCTGTAAAAACCTGTGGAAAGTATTCACCTTTCTTAAATGAAATAAGCTGAACGCACCATGGGCGCCCATAAGGGGGAGGGGGGGGGGTGTCAGCCCCTCCCCCCTGAAAGAATGATGCTGCCTTATTTTTATATTTTTGTTCTGAGATTTTTATTATATAGCACTAAAAATGGGCGCCCATGGAACGCACAGTATTTCAGTATTTGTTGTATCCCAGCACAGAACGTCCTTGTACATATTTCTCCTGATTACTGCTGTGCTGTGATTTCTGGCTATTTTTCGTTGACTGTCTGACTAATCACCTGTGTTCGTAAAACCTTTTTCGTAGACAAAAACTCTTACGATGGTTCTAATCAAAAGCATTATCCGATATATTGAAAATGGACCTCGTAAGCAGGGTTGCAACCGCTGGTGATTTTTCATCCTCCTGGTGATTTTTTCTGTTTTTTTTTTGAATCTACTGATTTCTGGTGATTTTCTTTTTTATCTGGTGATTTTCATTTAATTTGATGATTTTTTACAAAATTGGTTGACGTTCCATGCATGATTAGTTTCGCTGTCTTACTGAGGTGAAATAATCAGTGACTTTCATATTTTATGTCTTGTTTTTATTCGTTATTTCAAAAGAGTGGCGTTATTTTGGGCTTCTGTGTATCCTTTTAGCTTGGCAATCGGCTTCCCCATAGTTACAAATTTAATTTATAAAATACATACAAGTGTGTCCCATGTGTGATAAAAACGGATTAAGGTTCAGAAACAAAAAAAAAATTCTCAGGTAAAGAAAGCATAGTCCCACATGAACATAGATTCAGCAGCCTAGGCTAGGTCTTTTTCAAGGGACTTACAGTCTCAAGAAACCAGGGGGCTCAGTCTCAAGGGGCTCTCGTCTAAGGAACCAGGGAAATAAGATTTATCACCGCTTGTCTGATATTTCAGCTTAGACTTGACCCACGAAAATTTTCCGGAAGTAAAACAAATATATAAGAAATTGAAACCATTTGAGTCGTCTTTTTCAGAGCTAAAGTTTACCACTAAGTATACCAACTACAGCAGGGGGGGGGGGGGGGTAAAAAACGCTCATAAGCAAACGAAATTCGATTTGAGGACGAAAGAGGACTATTGGGGTTATTCTTTCAAATGGAAACATCGAAAAAAGGAAAAAGAAAAGATTTTGCAAAGTAAAGACAAAGAAAAGTATAATAGTAGTTAATTAAATAAAAAGGCTCTTCATGTCAAGTAACAGGATTTTAAGTAACAATTTCAGTCTTTGGCTGGAATTCCGGTTTTAGGTATAAATTCTCTTCCTTCTTGAGCAGTTGACGGCCTTTTAAAAACATAATGTCTTAGCTCAGGGTGCCCAACGTGTCTTTTTGATGTAAAGCTTATGATTATTGACCACGATTTCTGGTGATTTTTGTGAAATATTGGTGATTTTCTTGGTGTGAAAATCTGGTGATTTCATGTGATTTTCTTGGTGAAAAACTGGTGATTTTTATTTGGTTGTGGTGGCAACCCTGCTAGTAAGTCGAGTTACCATGGACGAGCCTCCAAGATCGCAGACTCTACGAATCCCTGAAGTGCACGAGGGGAGGTGGGGATTATGAAACAGAAATACCTTGGAAACCTACTGAGGTAGCAAATCTCCGGATTGGTGGGCAGAGGGCTTTCAGCCGTCCCCAAGAAACCAAAAATATTAAATAAATACATAATTTTGATTTGGGGAAATATTACGTTTGTGGGTACTTATGTATTATAATGACCCCACTGAAAAGTTCAGTTAGCTTAATCCTAATGAAATATACCTAAATATGATGAATATATAATACTTAACTTACAGAATTATGGAAACTATAACTAAGACTTATGAAGAGCAGGTCCCCCAGAACGCGTTATATATTAAATACCTAACCAAAATACCAACTCTATATATTAAATATTTAGTTAAAGTATACCTATATAGTAGTTTATCTCACTGTGTTTTTTGAAAGTGATTCTAAGGCAACTGACACCCCTTCCACGCCCACCATTTCCCCAAACACATCCAATCAAAATTTTGTTATAGCCATTTTGTTCAATGTAGTTGAAAGTTCTGGAAATTATATGTTTGAGCAGGACACTCCCCCCACAGTCTTCAGGGGCAAGGGTTATAAGTTATGTCCTGGGGGCATATATGATTTTTTATGAAAGGAATGCTCGCATAAACTTCAGAGAGGGCTCATTTGATTGGAAAATGGAAGTCTTATTTCACTTTTTAAGAGTAAAAAGAGTAAAAAAAAGAGGGCACCTAGCCCCCCCCCTCCACCTTTGGAAATTCCTCGGTTGGAAAATTTTGATTGGATGTGTTTTTGGGAATGATAGGCGTGGGGAAGGGACTAGTTGCCCTCCAATCACTTTCAACTATTAAAAGGGCACTATCCCTTTGAATTTCCAACCGAGTGAGCCTTTTTTGAAGTTTCTACGACGACGCCTTCTATAAAAACCTTATATGCCCCCTGGGCATAACTTAATACCCATGCCCTGAGGGTTGTGGGGGAGTGTTATCCTCAAAAATATATTTTCTATCCGGAAATCAACTACGCTGAACAAAATGGCTATCTCAAAATTTTGATTGGATGTGTTTGAGGAGATGATGGGCGTGGAGGGGGGGGGGGGTAGTGCCCTCCAATCACTTTTGACTATTAAAAAGGGCACTAGCCCTTTGAATTTCCAATCGAATGAGCCTGTTTTGAAGTTTCTACGACAACGCCTTCTATAAAAACCTTACATGTCCCCAGGGCATAACTTAAAACCCTTGCCTGAGGGTTGTATGGGAGTGTCCTCTTCAAAAATATTTTTCTATGTGGAAATCAATTACGCTGAACAAAATGGCTATCTCAAAATTTTGATTGGATGTTTTTGGGGGAATAATGGGCGTGGGGGGGGGGCTAGTTGCCCTCCAGTCATTTTCGACTATTAAAAAGAGCACTAGAACTCTCGATTTCCAATTGAATGAGCCCCCTTTGAAGTTTCTACGACGATCCCTTCCATATGAAGTGCCTCTGGGGAATAAAAATAATACATAAGTAATAAAACATTGGAGCCGTATGGCCTCTACTATAGGCGACGCTACAGCGTTGCCTTTGAAATTAATGCAGACATGGAGACCCGTTAAACGGGTATTTGCTATCTAAATTGATCGCAAAGCGTGGTTTCTCATTGAATTCACGATATTTAAACTGTTGTTTTTTTTTGGGGTTTAGGGGAGGAAAAAGGTATTTAATATATGGTATGCTTAACCCCCGCCCCCCTAATGTGCAAATATATAGCCCAAGTTTGTTTCTTAACTATTCTATATTCATCATATTTTATTTTATTTCATTAGCATTAACCAAACTTGAGTTCTGTCGTTTGTTAGGTATAATGCACCAGTACCGTTTGTTTCCTACTTATATATATATATATATATATATATATATATATATATATATATATATATATATAATATATATATATATATATATATAATATATATATATATATATATATATATATATATATATATATATATATATATATATATATATATATATATATATATATATATATATATATATATATATATATATATATATATATATATATATATATATATATATATATATATATATATATATATATATATATATATATATATATATATATATATATATATATGTTTTCTCTCGTCGTGTTTTTAGTTGTTGTATTTCTGTGTGTGTTATTTTCTAAAAGAACAAATTTTTCGTTTTTTTGTTTTTTTCCGTTAAGTAAGGCTCCCGGACGTGGGGCCGAAATATTCGGAGTATTTTTTTAATTGTTGTTATTTCTTGTTTCACTGCTTTATTAAAATTAAAATCCGTTTTTTTTCTTACTTAATTTTTCGTAAATGGAGAAGCAGTTTGGTCTAAGAAATTATCTATAGTTAATAAGTACCATAAAATGAACTAATTTTTTCAGCTGAAAGTAAAGAGCAAGTTTAACCTTAAAATGAACAGAAATGATTCCTTATATGAAGGGGTTGCCCTTCAATACCATGCTTTTCACGCTAAAGTTTTTAGCACTTAGAAAAAAATTCCTATTCTAATTAAGCGACCCTTGTATTTCAGAAGTCGTTCTTAAAGAACTAGGACAAACACTCAAACTTTAGCGCAAAGAAAAAGATATTCAGTAGGTGGCAACCGTTTTGTATACGGAATATACGGAATATTGTATACGGGAGTCGCGGCACGTGTGAAAGCTCCTCTCATTTCCTTTTTTTAAGCGATCCATTGTATATTTCTGAGTTTCCGTATTATTTATGATTGCGGAAGCAGAAAGAAAGGGGGTGAGCCTTCGAAGCGGTTCGGTACTGTCCCATCTCGCAGGTATGACTTATGACTTGACTGACTGGCGGATCCAGGATTTCTAAATTGGGTTTGGGTTAATTTTTTAGAAAATACAGACATTTTCAGTGTTAGCTTGTGATCAACGCTGCAACAGGAAAATAGCCGGAATTTCGTAAATAGTGGGAGAGTGATTCAAGAAGAGGCGGGGCTATTCAAAATTTGCTACAAAATGTTTTACCACAAAGGTACAACATAACAGTTTTAGCACAGATTATCTATTAGGTTTCACAATAATCTATTGTTTTAGATGGTAACTTTGTGCCGTGGAGGGTCAAAACTTTTTTTGTTCTTGGTAAGGATTTTTGTGTTAAAACTTGTATTTGATTATCTCCATAATGAGATCCTGAGTACTACAGACCATAAAAATCAAACCAATATCAATAAAAGTATATGAAAAGACTATATCCCTGCAGTGATCCTTACTTAAATTTTCTTACCACGAACTGTTTTAGAAATTCTCCTAAATTCAAGAAGTATATGAAGAAATATTGTATATTCTGTTTTTTTTTTCTATATCTGTATGGGGCTCTCAACTGGGTTTGTCTATCGCTTATTATCCAATTTAATTTTTCCTATATTACCCCCCCCCCCAAAAAAAAAAAAATTGCTAAAGCGTAGAATTTTTTGTTTTACCTTCGGTGAGAAGGCAGAGTGAGTTACGTAATCTCTTGGGTACAGCGCTGTGTTCCAGTCAGTGCTAACACTTGGTTATACTACAAATTAGGGTGTGCGCGTAACTGAACCACTGGGTAACTGAACCACAAGCAACTGAACCCCTGTAACTGAACCACCGTGTAACTGAACCACCGTGCAACTGAACCACCGTGTAACTGAACCCCCGTATAACTGAACCCCCGTGCAACTGAACCCTCGTGTAACTAAACCCCCAGGTAACTGAACCCCATTTAACTAAACCCTCGTGTAACTAAACCCCTGTGCAACTCAACCCCATTTAACTGAACCCCTGTGTAACTAAACCCCCTTGTAACTGAACCCCCGTACAACTGAACCACTGTACAACTGAACCACCGTGCAACTGAACCACCGTGCAATTGAACCATCGTGCAACTGAACCACTGTGTAACTGAATCATCGTACAACTGAACCACCGTGCAACTGAACCCTCGTGTAACTGAACCATCACACAACTGAACCACTGAACTCAGATTTTCGGTTCTCTAAAACTAAAACTAATTAGGCAATATCATTGGGTAAAACACAAGTTAGAATTTTTATATGTTCAACCTTGTTGAGGCATCCTTCTTTAGGCTTTTTCCCAGTGTTGTCTTCTGTCGCCCACGTCTTTTGATGCCAGAAGGAACCCAACACCAATCATCGTGGGGTAGGCGACCCTCACCCATCAGCACCATGTGACCCGAATATCGCCATCGGTTAGCCACAATTCTATCGATCACGAATGGCTGCTTTGTCTTTTCACGTATAGAGGCGTTAGTGAGCCACTGAATACCAAGGATACGCCGAAGACAGATGTTCTCAAAACCCTGGATTGGCTTTTCCAGTTGCTTAGTCAACGCCCAAGATTCGCAGCCGTACATTAGTATGGAAAGGACGTTACTATTGAAAAGCCGGACATTGAGCTGTAGGGAGTATACTGGATTCCTCCACATATTTCTCAATTTACTAAAGGCACTTCCTGCGCATGCAATCCGTATGGTAAATTCCGGCTCTAGGCTACCATCATATTTAATGACACTACCAAGGTACTTGAACTCTTCAACCTCCTCTAGTACATCAGATCCGATTTGTAGCGGTAGGGCAGGTAGGGTATTGACGCTGAGTCAGAAGACTTTTGTTTTTCCGTGTACTGATTGACACACATACTTGACGGGCCATGCTGGAGAGTACAGTGATATTATTCTGTAGCTCCTCTCTTAAATGAGATAGGAGGGTTATATCATCAGCAAAATTGCCATCACAGAATGTGCGGTTTAGGTTCAGCTGAATTCTACCTCTGAAATTACATTTTTGAAGTACGTAGTCGATGAGAATAGCAAACAACACTAGGAGAGGATACATCCTTGGCGCATATCAGACTTCACACTGAACGATTCGGTAGGGTCCCCATCATCAGTCCGTACCGCACATAACTGATTCTCCTATAGCCTTACAATCATACACAGAATTTTGTCGGGGAATCCATAATACCGAAGGATTTTCCATAGCGAGTCTCTATGGACCAAATCAAACGCTTTCAAAAAGTTAATGAAGGCAACAATAATATCTGTCTGTCATTCGTTTGCTTATTCTATGAGTACCCTCAAACTGAATATCAAATCAGCGCACGATCTCCCTGGTCGAAACCCATGTTGCTCATCTCTTAGTATTTTATCGACTTTTAACTGAATACAGTTCAGTAGTAGTTGGCAGAAAATCTTACTACCTACAGACTGATACCTCGCCAGTTATTACAGTCGGATGTTCTGCCTTTCTTAAAGAGCTTGACGATAACACCTTTCTTCCAATCGGTTGGAATATTTTCAGTTTCCCATATCTGAGAAATAGCCTTGTGAAGGGGCTCGGCATTGACTTCAGCTCCGTACTTAAAGAGTCCAGGCAAAATGCAGATACAACTTCTTTTTAAACTGGATGCACATAGTACCTCTTGATTTAGTTGAAGATGCTCCTAAATATTTCCCGAACAATGTGACGGCTGATACTATCAGCCATTGTAAATGTTCCTGGCATTTTCTTTCACAACCAACTAAGGAATAAATGATAGATTCTGTTTGGCATTCTTCTTGACATTTCCCTAAGGTTTGACCTTAATGCTGCATGCTTTTTTTTTTATAGGATCAAACATGCCATCTTTTCTTGATAAAAAAAAAAATTAATATACTAACAATTGGCAACTTGTATAACTTACAGCCCTTGCACCAGAGGCTGAGGTTGTGGGACCATAGTTATTTAACTATGACATAGTTATTTAACCTTTAAAGTGACAGGGTGAATGGAACCCCCATTAACCGACATAAAAAGGAGAAATAAATCTGGATTTAAGAGTTTATGACGTCCGATTTTCTTTGCTTTTGTGACAACAAAACAGAGCATTTTTGCAAATCATCTTGACAGTAACTTGTGTAAAGACTTAAAAAAGCAAACAATTCCAACAAGGTTGAACATGTAAAGATTCTAACTTGTGTTTTACCCAAATAAGTACGGTGGTTGAGTTGCACGAGGGTTCAGTTACACGAGGGTTCAGTTGCACAGTAGTTCAGTTGCATGGCGATTCAATTGCACGGTGGTTCAGTTCCACAGTGGTTCAGTTGCGTGGTGGTTCAGTTGCACGGTGGTTCAGTTACAGTGGCTCAGTTGCTTGGGGCTCAGTTACACGGTGTTTCAGTTACAATGGAACCACAAAATTAGACCATGCAAGCTTGGACGAGTTCACAAGATCCCTGATAGCCATAGTACAGTAATTGGGTTTGCGAGTCTAGAGGTCTGAGACACATGAAAAGAAAGAAATAATAAGTAGGTATTGCAGGATTTTGAGGTACTGTATGTCTCCTTGGCTCAAAATGTGGTTACACATTTGTGTGAAAATTTTTTAAGCATGTTTTCTTGTTGTTATTAGAATTAATCTTTATTCAGAAATCTTTTTTATTATTTCACCTATTCTTGTACCGATAATTTTTCTTTTTTCTAGATTTCGCCAGAATGATGAAACTGAATCAGTGCCATTCTTAAGTTGACGTCTTCCAAGATCAATCATGAACAGTGTATCGGATTAAAAGTAGCTTATTACTTCTCTTTTTGGAAGTTAAATTAATTAAACATGTTTGCTGTTTGGTTTTTTTTTTCTTTTTAATATGCAGGGATTATCTTTTTTTTTAAGTATAAACATCCTCCACAGCCATTGATGGTGCCTAGGGCCTCGAATTAAGGCTTCAGTTGCTGGGTCTTCATTATGCGGCAAATTGCAGGCCTGTTGCCCAACCTTGCGGCAGTGGGAATCAAACTCCAGTTCCATACCGGAAGATCTACCCATTGTTCTTCCCCAGGGTAGGAATTCCAATGAGCGTTCAAGAATAGAGTTGTGTTTACAGCACCTCCTATTGATTTAGTTGTCTTTTTTCTTTCTTTGCAGAAGAGCCTTCCTTGGTAGTGACAAGGTGTCTATCGTTGTTTTTCCCATCCCAAGAGCCACACCAGCCACCTTCAGATCGTCTTAGGCAGGTAAAATCCCACAAAAAGAGAGAGAAGACTTACCCCCCCCCCCAATCGCCAGCTGCCAGCAGCAAATATCACTAGATCCTCAGAATAATTACTAGCAAGAGAACTTCTCTCTCGCAGTTCGGACTGCTCCTCACGGATCTTTTCGTGTACCACAGTCAGCGCTTCGTATGTCCAAGGGGATTGATAGTCCCCTCTTACATGATTTTGTCAGCCTTTACTGACTTCAAAATATCTAGTCTCGGCAACCATCAGCAGCATATTCCATAAAACACACTGCCAGTGACCAGAAACTGGGAAGGATGACCTATATCTGGAGTTTGACTGAAATTAGCAGCAATAGGCCCCTATTTGTTCCCACGAGTCTAACGATAAGGTTGTTTTTTCATTGCCCCGATCGGCTTCAAACTGATATCTTTAACTCCTTGGGCTATGAAGACCCCATTGCAGAAGTAAAAATTGGAAAGTAAATTTGCCCCCCCCCCCCCGAAAAAGGGTTAAATTTCCTTTTTCTTTTATTGGAGGACAAGCCTCCCAAAGATGGGGGCTGAATAGTGCTCATTTTTATTCTGATAAGCTTTAAATATCTAAGGTTCATGGTCTGGGCTAAACTACCTCAGATCTATTGTGTGAGGGGGGAGGGTGCTAGAAGGCCTGGAAGCGGGCCATTCATCACGTTGTCCCTGATCAATTTGCAATCGTAAGTCTCCTGACCAAGGAAGAACCTAATATAATTTTGAAGGCATTGTCCCCCCCCCAAAGAGATCCCGAAAAGGGCAATAATTGTTGTTTTTGTGTCTCCAAAGTGGCTTGAAACTTACTTATGTAAGTTCCTGCATTAATTTAATGGGTGACGGACCTACACACTTATTTGTGGCAATATCTTCACGTTTTAATTTTACTTGACTATCCATTTTAATTTCTATTGCTTTAGCAGTCATCTATTTCTTCATAGCACATATACCATCTAAAGTAAAATCAATCAATCTTATCCTGTAGATTAAAACTTAACTATACGTGCTATTCTCAAACCAAATGCCTTCATTATGTCTTTATATGAAAGCTTCGAAGCCATGTCGTGTTCTGTATCAGATATGGATTATACTCGAGCTTTTTCAACTACTGCTTGGCCGTCCTGTTTCTAAGATAGTTTTTAATTAACTCTAAATTGATGGAGCTTCTTTCAGTAAAAGCAACTGAACAAGGAATATTTATATACATCTTCAAAGTAAACGTTGGTGCGTTACGGAGTTGGGAAATTAGGGTTCGAATTTTATTTGACCACACCCAAAGTTACCTTACGAGCTGGCTCCCCCTCCCCTACATCCGTCCCTGCCATAGCAATATCTGTTAACTTTATTTTGAAATGACTATTCATTTCAGTTTCTGTCCATTTTGGATTGTCACATAGCACTATAGAAATTTATCGTAAAAATCAGAACTAAAGAATGGACTTCATCCCTAATCTATGAAATAATTTCTGTTTGTTTTGATTTTTAATGTCGCTGTTTACATTTATAGGAAAAGCTTCTTTTCATTTAATTAGAGATAAGGTTAATAATTTCTTCAGAAGAAAAAGCCTTGTACATATAATCAGATTGTGCTTTCTGGTCTTAAGTGCAATGATGATGGTACTCGGATAACTAATATTTGGGTAAAGTCCCTGACTAGGCTAATATTGAAAAAAATACATGATATTTGATTCGTCTTCTAATTTTTTGTTTTTTATGATAAAGTTTTAAATGAAGCATTGTATGAGTTGTTTTATATTAAAGTTTCCTATTTTGCCGACAACCTCACGGAATACTTGAAAAATTTCAAATTAGAATAATGGGAAAATTCTAAAATGATTTTATAAAAATCCTCTGCATCAAAACTTAGCAAACGTATGGAAACTTAAACCAAAAAGCCTAAGCAAAGAAAAACGAAAAAAGGAAGGCTCTTACAAGGATTGAACTTTTATACAAGGATTTGATTGTCTCTTGCAGGACTACCACGCCTAATGATTTATCACTATTTCTATTGATGTTTTATGTTGCCTTATGATTTTCTTCTGGCTAGTGATTTATAGTGGTTTTTTGTTCTACAATTAGTGATTTTTTAATAAATCTAATGATTTTTCACTATTTAGCATGTAGATTCATGATTCAATCGCATAAATTATACAGGAAGCTGTTTAATGAAAAAAAGAAAAAAACTAGTGGTTCATTACAATTCCTAATGTGGTCAAAATTGGCATTTATGCAAATATACCGCCTTTGAAACTTCCGATTTCCCACCATATGTCCATATTAGATTTAGACCCTAAAGCGTTATCAAGAAGATGATAGTTGAATCTAGGTAATCGCAAAAACTGCAAAAATGTTCTATACTTCCTATTTGACAAAATTTGCTCAGATCGAATTTTGTCTTCATATTTATGGTTTTTTACTCTCTATTATCTATCAGTTCCAAATCAGATTTCCTTCTGTTAAATCCTTTGAAAATGGAATGAATAGTGGCTATGAATAAAACCCCTACATCTGCAAATAGAACCAGAATGGAGTAATTGAAAAATAAAATGGTAGGTAAAAACAAAGCGGAAGAACTGGGGATTTAACCGAGAAGAAAAAAATTAAAAAAAAAGTAAATATTTCAATAAGGTCATCGATAACCAAGTTTTAGTGTTCTGGATATAGGCCAAGGGTACCAATTCAGTAAAATGCTTGGAGGAAATAAGGATTTTGTTCTATTCTCTGCATAATGATGTGAAAAGGTATTTTAAAAAATTTCAAGGGTAATTTTCGCTTGAAAAAACAAAACATCAATCTAAAGGTATTTTTCTAGGGGGCTAATTTTCCTCCCATCCTACAGGTGCGCTTTTATAGAGCATGGTAAAGAAACAAACAACTATTTATTACATTTTTAAAACGTATTATAATTCTAGTGATTTCTATTCAGTAATCTAGCGATTTATGTGCAGATTTAGTGGGTTTTCCAAGAATCTAGTGATTTTTTTCATCGGCTGACAACTATGGCCCTCTGTTTGCAAGTTGCAGACAGAGTACCCATTAAATTAATGGTTGCAGACAGTGTTGCCACCGGTGACACTTTAGTGTCACTTTTGACACTTTTTTTTTTAAATGGCACTTTTTGGAACACCTGATACTGTTAGGACACTTTTAGCAAAAGTGGCACTTTTTTTGCTAAGTAGCACTATTTTACAAAAAAACAATTTTTTTCAGACTAAAAACCGGAAGGAAAACTGTCAATGTAGATATGCATCGATATCCGTTTTTCTTTCAGTTAAGATCCTTATCTTAACTCCGCGTGCGGCAATTATTGGATGCCAGAATCTTTCTGTGCGGTGAAAAACTTAAATGTGTTTGTCTCTATCTGTGTGTGAGAAATTTTTATATTCCAATTCTTATCACTAATAAGCAAACTCAAGCGAAGATCACCCAGTAATCTTCGGTACGGAAATACTTGGCAATAAAGAGGACAGTGACAGACATTTAACTGCAATGTGGTGGAGAAGCCTTCAATTATTTTTAGTTGTTTAGTTCAAACTATTTTGTGTTGTTGCAATAATTTGTAGGCTCATAGACGATAAGTCAGTCAAGGAGTTGGCAATTTTTAAGTGGGTCCGAATTTAATTCTTCTGTTTTATTAGTTGAGGGTTGACTACAATTCAAAGAAGAAAAGAGCAAGAACAGCTAAGAGTGTATTTTTGCGCCACTATGTTAATAGCTATTACTATGTTAACCATTCACTGGGCCAGTGACTGCTTAACTTTATGCGTCTTTTCATCGATTTCCGTGACTGGAACTCTTGAAGCCTAGTGACTGAAAAGCTCACTTGTGACATCACACAACGACTCAGCAACGCAAAAACATCCACTGAGCTCACTGGTGTCCCACAAGAATATCTAGTGACCTCTTCAGTGACTGGGCAAGTGACACAAAAATGCGCTCTAACATTTCCGTTCATAATTTTCATATTTTTTCTTTGAACTCTTGGCAAGAGACAAATGAATATTCATACATAACCATCATACTAAAAACAAAATTGATAACAAAACTTCCATTATCTTAAATCCTATGCAATCATTAGCAAAATCACAATATAATTTCACTTTTTATCTTACTTAAATTTTATGTTATATCATTACATAAATTGAATTTGGACGCACTTCCTCATTTTAGTTATTTCATTCCCACTAATTTTTGATTGTAAATGTGCTTTCACGCTGATACTCTAAATGTTCGTTTTTTATTATAAAGGTGCTTTCATATTGATACTTAAAATACTAGTTGACTGTTCCTATGCCCTAGTCCATGGAGGCATCGTAAAGAAAAATTTATTGGGAGTGGCAAGAGTTCTCGTGAAACTTATTCTATTCTGGTTGTGATAAACAGACTAGATAATATAGCTGTCTTATTGTTTTTTCCACTAGTTTTTGCCTAATAAATTATTTGAAAGAGTAAGTGTCTGACAAGGCCGTATCCAGTGGTAGACGAGTATTGCTGTCCCTTTTTTCCGTTTTCTCAAAAGAAAAAAAAATGAAGGTTTTTCTTCTTTTCTTTTTCCGTTCCTTTTTCAAGCTATGAACAAAGCTTGCTCAGAAAAAAGAGAAGAAAAGTACTCTGTGGGACGAGTTCTCCCATTTTATGCAGTAAGCGCCATTTTGTATTTTAGCAGGTTCTTAGGAGGGAGCTGGAAAGTTGACAAGAGCGGAAGTGCTGCGCAAAGCCGGAAATCAGCACCGACTAAGTAAAATCAAAATTTCTTTTTTATAGTTGATAGATTACGTTAGGTCCAATATTTGAGGTTGGAGAATTTAAAGTTGCGGGAAACCAAGTGGGGGTGATCCCAAGTGGATTGGCTAATTTAAAAAGCTTGTTGATATGAGCGCGAGCGACGCGAAGCGTCACGAGCCGCAAATTTTTGGAAAATGACAGTTTTTATTCAAAATTGACGCTATTTTGTCACCCAAAGTGGCACCAAAAAAACTCTGGCTGAGTGGCAGCGCTGCTTGCAGACTGCAACTATTAGTTTAAAATTAGAGGATGCATTTGTTCCACTTTTTGCTCAAACTTTGTGGTGATACTATTGGCCTAATAGCTAGGTGAAGGTTTATTTTAAGCTTAAATAGAAATCAGATAGATCTAAATAAAAATATTTTTAATCTGGTTATTTTCTTGAATGAGGATGCATATATGCTTAGTTAAGTAGCCTACTAGTCGAGAGAAGGAAACATATTAAGAAAACAATTCTTTCTTCAGAATATGGAAAATAATTCTGGGTAAAATTCTACTTTAGTTACTTTTGGCTATCTTGGAAAGGGGTTGAGTTAGGGAAATGAAACTTTCAGGGATGGGTTCTACAGGCTAAAGTATGTCCTGGGAAGGGATTTTGAAGTACATACCTAAATTCCTTGTCCCTCTAGAGGGCCCTGAAATTTGCCTACATGACAGGTCTATACCTATTGAAATTTTAAAAAAACAAAATTTTACCTTAATGTTCAGTTTATCAGTTTCTTTTTCTCTGGCTTTAGTTCTGAAAATGCAATTTCTGTTATTTGAGCAGAATTTAAGTCATATCAATGTTTTTTTTTCAAAATTTAGGAAATGTATTTATATATCTTTAAAACCTTATAAATTGGGACAGAGCAAAGTTGTGAAAGCTAAAAACAACTTTGTTCTACTTCATTTAAGCAGGAGATCTATTTTGCAAGGTTTCATTTTCATAACACATAGATTTTTAAAGGTCATTAAAGGTCAGGACCCTCTAGAGGGAGAAGGAGTGGAGGTAGGTACTTCAAAATATCTGCCAGGATATACTTTAGCCTGTAGACCCATCCCTGAAAGTTTCATTTTTCCTAACTAACCCCTTCCAAGATAGCTAAAAGTAGCTAAAGTAGAATTTTACCTAATTCTGTAAATTCCTACCAAATCATATTATTGACTTATGAATAAAGTGAATATACCACTCAATGCCTTTTTTTATGCTCTTTCCAAATATAAAAATCATTTTTGTCAGAAATGTATTTTACCCCCCACCCCTATATACCGATTCAGGGTATATATTTGCACATTAGGGGGGTGAGGGGGTAAAGTTTAAACTTACCTCCCATTTACATCAGAAATAAAAATTCCCCCCACCCCCTCTAATGTGCAAATATATACCCTGAATTGGTATAGGCCTATACAGGGATGGGGTAAAATTTCATTTTGGTAAATATTTACCAAATCATATTATTGAGTTATGACTAAAGTGAATATAGCCTACCACTTGATGCTTTTTTTTATGCTCTTTACAAATAGCCTATAATAATCATTTTTGTCAGAAATGAATTTTAGCCCCCACCCCTATATATACCAATTCAGGTATATATTTGCACATTAGGGGGATGGGGTAATTTTATTCCTGATGTAAATGAGAGGTAAGTTTAAACTTTCCCCCCCCCCCCCCCCCTAATGTGCAAATATATACCCTGAATTGGTATATATAGGGGTGGGGGCTAAAATTCATTTCTGACAAAATGATTATTATATTTGTAAAGAGCATAAAAAAAGGCATCAAGTGGTATATTCACTTTAGTTGTAACTCAATAATATGATTTGGTAAATATTTACCTTCATTTCCAACAAAAATGATTATTATATTTGAAAAGAGCATAAAAAAGGCATTGAGTAGTATATTCACTTTATTTGTAAGTCAATAATATGATTTGGTAAAATTTTACCAATAATTCTAGCCATAATGCTTTGTATGCACCTCTGCTACACTTTACTCCCAACAATGCTATTTGCAAATATTTAGACCCCAGCTCAGATTATATATTTCCTATTTAGTTTCCCAATGTGGTTCTTGTATTTCAACCTATGTGCCTGTAAATTGAATCAACTGTGACAAAACAAGACAAGATCTTAAAAAGAAGCAGCAGGGTCAAAATTATTGGTATTATTCAAAGAGTCAACTAAAGTTTGAATCTTGACACAATTCTACTTTTAAAGCAATAAAAAAAAGCTTTAGCATTAGAAGTGAGGTGTTGAGGAGTGGAAAGCCCTTTTCATATAGGCCATGGAACAATTTCTGTTTGTTTTGAGTTTTAATGTTGCTCCTAGTGTAAGCCTAGGAGACCAGCCATAAGTACCTAAGAGAGGAGACCAAATGAAATCAAAGCCCTAAGTAAACATGTTAAGAAAACAATTATCACTTCATAATATGCAGAATAGTCTTATTTAACATATTTTACAGGGGGGAGAACCTTCATCTTAACTTCTTTCCTTTTATTTTGGGTTTCCTATTGCATTTCTAAACATTTGTGTCTATTCTCTAAGTCTTGAAAAGCATTTATAAACAAATGCCCAAATGCTATCTAACCTTACCCATTTTATCACTATTTGTCTATTTACATGTTTTTGTGAGAAATATTTAGCTGGCACTGACAAGGGCATCTTGAGGGGGGAGGGGGGGCAGGGTTGTGCTGTCCACCCAACCTTTTTTGGAATTTGTGAGAAAATTTAATTTTTCACTATTTTCAATGCATAGTGACCCCCTCATATAAGGTCTGTGGATTATCATCAAGGGCTCAGGATGCAAGTTTTTAATTAATTAGGCTATTAGACAAAATTTGGACATTTTTGGCATTGGGTCTAACTATCTGGGCTTTAATTTTTAGGCTTGAATGCTAAGGAATGGACATGGGCTAGATTTGGACCCCATTTGAAAATGAAACAAATATTGTTGGTATGCATGTAGCACATGGTTACCACTAGGGAAACAGTCTAACCTTTCATGGCCTTAGGCATCCATGAATAAGTTTGAAGGCAAAAGAGGAATTTAAGACAGTTTTTGGAGGCTCCCACCTGCCCAGTCTCAGGCAACTGACCCAAAACTTGAAAAAAAAAAAATAAGGAAATTTGCTCAGACTGATGTACTGGGCTGAGGCAATGACAAGATACTATTTGGAAAGTGACTAGAGATAGTGGGCATCCATGAACAAGTGCTAAATTGAGAGAGGAATTTGGGGCACCCACCTGCCCTAGAGTCTCAGGCAAGTGACCCAAAAAAATGAAATTTTCTCAGAATGCAGGGCTGAAGAAATTTTGCAAAATCAGCCAAAATTTAGCAAAATTCTTGATTTCTGCAAAAAATTTGGCATAAATCAGGTTGCAATATGTTAAATTTACAAAGATCGCCCCCTCAATAAAATAAGCATTGGGACATCCCTGGGCACTGATGGTGTTTAATTACATATATAGAATATTTGAACACAGAAAAATACAGTCAAATCCATGTTTATTTTTCAAAAATTTGTTAAAAGAATTGTGCAACAGTGAAAGAAGGGAAGATAAAGGTTCTCTCCTGCAAAATGTGTAAACTAGGATTATTCTGCATATTATGAAGTAAGAATTGTTTTCTAGCATGTTTCCTTATGTATAGCTGGTCTCCTAGGCTTATGCCCTGCTCCTTACTTTCAGTTGAAAGAATCCATTTTTTTTTATTTAATTTCCAATTGTTTTTCAAATAATACTGGTAAATCTAGATCACCCTGAATCTGAAATGAAGTTCTAGAGTGAATGTATAGTTGGAAAACAGTGGCTTTTGCAAGACACCAAGAGTTTCATAAAATTTATCAGGACAATAAGACTTGCCTGTAGACCTCAGTTTGATTTGCCAGACAGTCAATTCTACAAGGAGATTAGTTTCAGAGAAACAAAGCTGTTCATAGTTTTGTAGCTTCATCACAACCTTGGGTAATACAGCTTTAATATTAAAACAAGGTAGCAGAAGCTGGATTCAATAAAGATCATGATTAGGAGAAAAATGTGCTTCTTCTAGCTCTTTTAATGTGGACTTGCATAGATTGATATGTTTGCAACTGGTAAATAGATCTAAATTTTTGTTTTGCAGAGAAACAAAAGTTAAAGCAGGATCAAAGTTACTCTTCTAACAAAGAATAAGAGAGAAAATTAAGTTGAACTGGGTTATGGCTGCTACTTAGAAGTTGGCTTTTGCCATTAGGCCTGAATTGGACTGGTTGTCAGCAAAGATCTCCAGTACTCCAATGACAGCAGGGAAAAGCTCCAGATAAGTGATAAAATTGTCATGTCTTTCAATTCACTGTGTGTTGGAAAAGCAAAGGCGCTTTTGCTTTTTTTTGGATGCAACAGAAAAGATGGCACCAATAACTCTGATGTTTTTTGAAGAGAATAGGAAAAATAAACTTTTTGCAAGTATCCATATGGCATTTGAATTAAGTCCAGTCTAGAGGCCTTCACCAGGGTAGGTTTCAAATGTGAAAACCTCAATGCATGTAAATGGCAAGGTGATACTGCATTTCTATCTCTGCTTGAACCCCTTTGTATAAACTAATCATGTTATTACCTTCATCAAAGCAACTGCAAACTAATTGTTTGTGTCTAATCAAAACTCTAAGTGCAGTCTAATAATCTGCTTTGCAAGACCTACACCAGTCAAGTCATATGCAATGTTGAAGCACAAAAACCTTTCTTCTATTTGATGATCATCATTGAAACAGATAACAAGACAGTCATTCTTTTCAATTTACATCACTTGCCTCATTGGCCCATATCAAACAACACTTTTCATTTTTTGCTCTATTCAAATTTGTATTGCAATTGACATTCTTACATTATTGATGTTATCATTATGTACTTGTAGAGATACATATTTTAATGTTTTTAGCAGATTATTCAAAATGTTCCTGCAATTTTGACCTTTGCAACTACATAATTGTTAGCCATGTTTAATATTTTATTTATTTCTTATGCCAATTCTAAGAGGAAATCAGAGAACTGACCTCAGAGTTGCCATTCTCCTTTCAATGTAGGCATTAGGAGAAAAGCTTGGTTCTAAAACTGGAAAAATAAACCAAGGCCTCAGAAGATCAGGGACAAAATACAACTATTGTTGTCCAATAATTCTTTCTTGAATGCCTTGAATTCTTCCTTTATTCAATAAGGATTTTATGGCACATATTGTTGGTGAAATCAAACACTAGTCATACAAGCTGTTTTTTCTCAGTTTGAATCATGAGATTAGAAAGTTGATCAAGCAGCTGCTACATCTCTAGTTCTTGTATTTGTCTTCATCTCAGCCAGGGCTTGAAAAAGAACAATTGGAACAATGGGGCCCTGCCTTTGAAAGGACTCTGTGCCACCATAAAAATGAAATATTGATTCTCAAAATTGTGAAATGTTCTTAACAATTCCAGTAAGTGTTGCTTCTGGAGAGAGATCATATTCCAGGCTAAAACCAATAAAAAAAACTATGTCTTGTCAACAATAAATTAGGATAGACTAAATAGCTTAGCAATTATGTTGACTGAAAGTGAATACACAAAGAAAATTGATTTTAAAACCATTTTAGAAGCATTTGCAGAACAAAAATTTTGAAAAATGTAAATTTCTTTGCAATACATCACCATATTTGGTGATGTAAATTTTAAAAGGCATTTTCAACAGTTTCATAATATCTAGGGGACACAAATGTAAATTAACATTTGCACAAAATGAAGACAAAAAAGAACAGAAGAGGACAAAACTGTAAGCTCAAAATGAACAAACTGGACCATCAAATGAGATAAGATCAAGAGAACCAACTGAGAAATAAAAATGTATGACAGGTGATAATGAACAACCTAGACCACCAAAAGTGACAAGATCAATCCAAGCAACTAAGGCAAAAGGTAGTGAAAAAATATCTGAAACAATGATAAACAAAAATAAAGATCAAAGAGATATGCAGTTAAAATATTAGCAAAACCAACAATTAGAACAAGTCAAAAACGAAATTGAAGAATATAGAAATATGCTGTTAAAAGATAAGTGGCAGCAAGAGTCACAGCAACTCAAAAACGAGATTGACGAAAAAAAAAAAAAAAAAATTGCAGTTACTAGACGTGTGACAGTCAGGATCAGAACAGATGAAAATGAAGAACAGAGAAATGTGGGGTCACAATGTTAGAAAATATACAACTATGAGAACAAAGAAATATGCAATTAGAAGATAATCAGCAGTGAGAATTACAAGCAACAGCAGGAATCAGAACTTGCCAATGTTGAAAGTGAAGAATGAAGAATTGTAATGTTAGCAGACACACTAAAGCAAGTATCAAGAGTGTCAAAAAATGACAGCAAAGAAGAAAGAACTGTGCTGTCAAAGGACAGCAAGAGTCAGAATGAGTTAAAAATGAAAGTGGAGAGGAAAAAAAGGTACTTAAGTACATAATGGTACACACTCAAGAAAAAAAAACTGGTTTTATCTGTCTGTTTTAAGAGACAGTTAGCTTATGCTCAGTAGAAAACAAGTGATGGGTGACAGAATACATTGGACTTCTATAATTTGGGCTATATATTTGTAAATTAGGGGGGGTGAGGGTAAAGTATTTGGACAGCCTGAAGTTAGAAAACAATTCTTAGTTTGTAATATACAGAATAATTGTAGCTAACACATTTTGCATGTAGACCCACTATGCTGTACCCCCCCCCCCCCCCCCCCCCCCACCCCTAATGTGCAAATATATTGCCGAAATTTGTTTCTAAAGTATTATATTTTCACTATATTTTGGTATATTTAATTAGGATTGACCTAACTTCACTTCTCGAGTGTGTACCATTATGTATCCAAGTACCGAAATAAATATTATGTGTATAAGAACAACACCATCCCAATCTTTGATGCCAAAAAATTGTGGCATAGAACCCAGTAAAAAAACCTACAAAGATGCCATAAACTATGCAAGTGTTATTTACAAGTCGTTGGGGGACCTTTCAACTCTGTTTGTTTTCACTGTGGAGTCCTCCATTATGCCACAGGAAAAGTAGCCAACAAAGATGATTTACTCAGGGCTGCTGCCTGCTCGGTTGAATTGCATTCCTGCATCAACAATTTCCAAATGAATTTTTTTGGCCTGTTATAGGATATCACTTGCTCTTTAAAGACTTCCACAAACAAATACAAAACTGAAACTCATGTTTTGCTTTAGCTTCATTCAATGTAAGCAATGATTGAACAAAAATAGTTGTAATATTTTCAGCTTAAAAATAGGGCTATACGGAAAGCAGGTTGTCCTTGTCTGGGGGGGGAGGATGTCATAAAGAAAGATTTGGTGCTGTGGTGAGTTGTTAGTAGTAGTAGTAGTAGTAGTAGTTCAAAATAGCTGGACAAATTTATCACAAAATCAGTTTAGCAGCACACCAATCATAGACCCCTGAAGGTGATTTTGAACTATATTCATGTGGCCAAATGTACCTTTTAGAACCCAATGGAGATGTTAAAGAACACATTTCACATCTTTTAAATTATTAGATCAGTTGTATCCCAACAGATCTGAAGGAAGAAATATTGTGAGACACAAATAGCTATGCTAAAGGTTAAATGAAAATGCAATATATATATATATATATATATATATATATATATATATATATATATATATATATATATATATATATATATATATATATATATATATATATATATATATATATATATATGTATATATCTATATATTGGGAGGCGGATGGAGTTCGTCCGGAATGATGCAGACCTTGTCTGCTGCTGACCATGTGCCTCTGGATATGGGGTCATCCCCTAACTAAACACTCCAATCAGGGTGGCTGCAACCTCATGTGGAGGAGGGTGGAGCCCACCCGGGAATCTCAGTATCTAGGTTAAACCTAGCTCTAATCGGATTCCAGGCCTAGGGTTGGTTGGGCTAGTGACCCTCCACTTGAAAATCAAGTGCTACGCAAAGTGACTACATAGCTTCGGATCCGGACCTCCTTTTAAGATCTCGACCATCACGTGTCAACGGACATGCTGACAACGTCAGAAAGACTGACAGACTGAACATTCTAGACCAAAGGGGCTTTGAATAGCCACCTGGAATGTTTTGACCCTGAATGCACCTGCATCAAAGAACCTACTTTCTCAAGAACTTTGTAAGAATAAAGTGGCGATTGCAGGTCTCACAGAATCCCGTCTTACTGGAAGTGGAGAAGAGCAAATAGGTGATAATCACTCATTAGTCTGGTCTGGAGGGAGCATGAGAAGAAATGGTGTTGGCCTCGCGCTAAATGGCCTTGCAAGAAAGGCCTTACTCTTGCACGAAGCTGTATCGGACAGAATAATGAAGGCCCGCTTTGGGTACAAGCATGGCAAGATGACAATTTTCGTATGCTATGCCCGACCAACGATTCCGACGACGTAACCAAGGAAGAGTTCTACTCTGCTCTGTCCAGATGTCTGTCAACAGTTTCCTCCCACGATGTCACTGTTCTTCTCGGTGACTTCAATGCTACAGTGCGAGATGATATGGGTGTTTGGCGTGGCACAATTGGACCTGTATCCCCCGACCCACTGAACGATAACGGCCTTTGCCTACTCGAACTGTGCCGATCCCATGAACTTGTGATCGCAAACACCTACTTTCAACATAAGACTATCCACCAGTACACGTGGTATAGTAACGGCGGTCGCACAAAGAAGATGATTGACTGCGTGATTATTTCTAAACGCTGGAGATCATTGCTGAAGAACTGCAGAACTTACAGATCAGCAGAGCTCAGAAATGCAGATCACAGGCTTGTGTGTGCTGATGTCCAGCTTCACCTCCATGCACAGCGATCGGAAAGAAAACCAGTAGCAGCGGATATTGGGAAACTAAAGGAGCCAGATACTCGCCAGAAGTATAGTGTTGAGATATCAAATTGCTTTGAGCTCCTTGGCACACTCTACAGCAGCGAAGACGCCTGGAAGTATTTTAAATCGCAGAACAGCGAAGCAGCACAGCTGGTGCTTTGCAAGCGAAGTTTCCCGAAGAAATCGTGGCTAACTGACGAAACACTGCAGGTCATAGAGCAAAGGCGGAGGGCAAGACTTCTTGGGGACATGGCCACCTATCGAAGGCTCAATGGAGTGCAGAACAGACTTATTCACCGAGACCAAACTCAGTTTGTTGCAAGGAAAGCCGATGAAATCGAACTAGCAGCAAAAAAGAAAGACATGGGTAGCCTGTTCAAGCACCTCCGCGATCTCACAGAAAATAAAACACCAGCATTGGGACCCGTCCTATCCAGGGATGGGAAACTTCTCTCTGATGAGGGTTCTTGTCTTGAGCGGTGGAAAGACCACTTCTGCTCGCTCCTGAACAACACTAGCCCGTCTGTGCCTCCTACTGATAGTCCCAGCCAACCTGACAGTCCAAGATCCAAAGCAGATGCTCCTTCAGACGAGCCTTTCAGCCCCTCAGAAATTGGAAATGCAGTAAAAAGGCTCAAGAACAATAAAGCTGCCGGTATCTGTGGCTGAGTTCGGAGCTGCTAAAATATGCAGTCCTGTTATGCTTCTGTTTCTCCACACACCTGTTCTCTACAATCTGGCAAACCAAGATAATTCCCGAAGATTGGCGGAAGGGTGTCATTATCCCTTTATGGAAGAGGAAAGGTTCTAGAAGCGACTGCTCGAACTACCGTGGAATAACCCTACTGTCTGTTCCTGGGAAAACTTTTCTCAATGGTCCTCTTAGATCGATGTCGAAATATCGTTCGTAAAATCCGGCGACCGGAGCAAGCTGGTTTCATGTCGGACCGTTCAAATCATCGAGCAGATTTTTACGATCCGACAAATCATAGAAAAAGCCACGGAGTTCCAACAAAAAGCTTTTTTTTACCTTCGTCGACTTCCGTGCTGCGTTCGACTCAGTGGACCGAGAAGCTCTTTGGCGGATTCTAGAATCGACAGGCCTCCCTGAGAAATACTGCAGACTCTTCAAAGCTCTACACCATGGGACGGAGAGCTGTGTTCTAGTGAACGGCCGGCGCAGCCCGTTCTTCCAAATCACGACAGGAGTGCGCCAAGGATGTGCAGTGGCCCCAGAGCTCTTCAATGTCATCATAGACTACGTTATGACAAGGACTACTTCACGTCTCAGCTTTGGACTCAAGTTTGGAGATCGTGTCATTACAGATGCTGATTTTGCCGATGACTTGGCCATTCTGGCGGACTCCATGGAGCAGTTGCTGGAAGCGCTTCGAATCATACGAGAAGAGGCTGCAAAAGTAGGACTGCAGATAAACTGGACTAAAACGAAAATTGTGGCCATAGACCCATCCTCTCCTGCTGCCAATCCTTCAGTTAGCCTGGATAGCACCACTAGCATCGAAGTTGTCCAAAGGTTCACCTACCTGGGCTCCATAATTTCTTCAGATGGCTCGCTTCTTTCTGAGCTACTAGTGAGAATATCCAAAGCGTCTTCTGCCATGGGCAGACTGAACCGTCACCTCTGGCGAAAACAAAACATCAGTCGCACAACGAAGCTACGGATTTTCAACGCCCTCGTCGGCTCTGTGATGCTCTATGGAGCTGAGACGTGGCAAGCTTCAGCCGCAACCCTCAAGGCAATTAATGTCTTTCAGTCGAAGAGCCTGAGGAGGATCGAAGGTCTACGATGGTTCGACTTCGTCAGCAATGAGAAGCTGCTGCAGCTCACCAAGCAGTCTTTGTTTTCGACCCAAGCAGCCGAGCGAACACTACGATAGTTCGGACACCTACTTTGAATGCCTCCACACATACCTGCGAAAACGATCCATGACTTCGACCCTGTCAAAGCCGGTTGGAAGCGACCTCGCGGCCGACCGAAGAAACGATGGTCTGACAGCCTGTCCGAGTTCCTGACGATGGCAAATATCAGGTTGAGCAATGTGCAAACGCTTGCCATGGACCAATATATATATATATATATATATATATATATATATATATATATATATATATATATATATATATATATATATATATATATATATATATATATATATATATATATATATATGTTTATTTATCTGTTTATATGCTGGATTTGAATTTTGCTTAAAAATTTAATATATAGAGATTGGAATTTAAAAAAAAATCCAATCAGGCCCTGCACCTAGTCAATCCAGCCCTATTCTCACCCCGTCTTTCCTAAGAAGTTAAACAACCCTCCCATTTAGAAATATTTGCAATAAGAATTTATTAACTTCTGAGATATCAAAGAAAGTTATTGCATTGCTAAGGTAGATTATTCAATTAGAATTTGAAGTGAAATAAGTTATTTACACCATTCTTGAAGTTTTTATGTTAGCCAACAATGTGGAAAATAATTGTAGATCTACACCCAACAGAAAACTGATCTGGATGATTATTATCAATACTGTGCTGTTATAGGGCTAATCTGTTTAATTCTTAATATCCAATCTCGACCATTTTAAAACATGAAAAATGGAAAATGCTGTATAAATCTGCAAAAAAGGTCATTGATTAATAATCCCTTTGACTTTGCAAGGAACGAGATTAGATGAGTACCTTCAACCCTTGCCTTTCTAATATTTGAGATTTTTTACTAAACTAGAGTTCATTTCATATTATTTACCATTTTGGAATTTTTCTACATAGCCTTGGGTTATGTCTGTCCCACTCATTGGGAGGGTAAACAGGACACAATTATCATGGTAGGCCATGAAAGATTTTATTTTTAAACAGTGTTGAATTGTACTACTCTCTTGCTGTTATAGTATTTCCTTCATAGACAGAACTTCCCAGTATAATTGCCCCCATGCGCTCCCTCTAATTAGGTCTGATTTACCATTAAGATATATACATAATATTTGTGTATATTTGCTCATATGCATTATTTTTTGCCTATTTTGTATTAAAAGTTGTTTCATAATGCCTATAAATAATAAAAGACAATAAAAAAAACAACAAATCAGCAAAATTTTTTACATAGCTTAGGGTTATATCTGACTGCATTGTTTGGGGGGGGGAGCATTGCAGTTGAAACAGCAGTGACTACTGTATTCATAAGATCATTGATAATCCTTTAAGTTTGGGTTTAAGTCCAATTTTTGTTGATTTTAGGTTTTGCAACACAAGTCTTATAATTTCAGTAGGATTTAAGCCATATTAGATTTTTTTAGTATAAGTGAAGTATTCCTAAAGTCTTAAATATTTTCTACATTAGGAGTAAGCAAATGTGTTAGGCTTTAAGTACTAAGGCTTGGTCTTGTTTCTACTGCAAGTATCTATACAAAAAATGACAAAAAACAGGTCAAGGACAAAGTTTGAGAAATAGATTTGGGCTATCTGTTGTAGTAGTCTTGGTTGTACAATAGGAGTGTAATTTTGTCTAAACCGGGGGGGGGGGAGGAGGAAAAAGTTGGTGCCAGTATTGCCTAAGTTAAGTGAAAATGATTGATTGAAAAATCAAAAAAAAGACATATAGTACAGCAAAGGTATACTGAAGAAAACTACTCTGTTTCTGTGGATGCTTGAATTATGGAGTAGGCCTATCTTAGTTTTGACAAGATTTTTGAACATGCTGAATTTTAGCAGGGAGGGGGGGGGGGGGTTGTAAACTGGGATCTGGCAGGCAGTTGCATTCCTGCCCCATAGAACACAGCACAGTAATGCGTTTGATTTATCATTAGTAAAAATCACCTGAAAAGCTGAAAATTCATGGAACTGTGTTCAAGATTTTGAAGCACGTGGTACAAAGCGATGTTAGCTTTTGAACACTGATTTTAACAATCTTCATGAATTGACATAGATCTATTTCTAAAACAGTCACTTTAAAAGAATTGCTCTCTTGGATGGGGAAGGGATGGAAATGGATGCTTCCTCCAGCACAATTTGAAGTTTCAGATCCATTCCTGAAAGTTTCCTTGACCTAGCTTGACTAATTTGCACTAACCTATTTTGTTAAGAAGTAGCCTACCCTTTCTTGGACACTTTCTCAATTTCTACCAGGTGGATGGGAATATTCCAAATATTGCTAGGATTATTCCTGTACTGGCGTTGCAATCATCAAACCATCACTCATTTCATGACAAAAGAGAGAATTGTGTGTTTTATTCATGTTTATTTCAAGAGTATAGTGTTCAAGTCATTCACTGGCAATATAAATTTTATCTTTTGAGTATCCATGTTAACAAAAATGATGAATGTCACATCAAATTTGGAAAATATCAACAGACAAAGCTGAGCAGAACTATCAAATTGGCACACCAAGGAAAAGTCTAGAATGACAGTCTGTCATTTCAGAAAGTAGTTTTTCCAATTTCCTACTTTAAAAGTCTTCAATATAAAAGAAATGGGAAAAAATAATGGGATTTTTTTTATTTGACTGTAAAAGATATAAATACCCTGGGTAAGTCTTCACTGTTGGGTGAAAACTGAAAAGCCCCTCATCTAGAATGTTGCTGTTTAATCTAGGCAAGATTCTTTGAATATGTAAATAAAATTACCAAAACAGGAAATGATTAAAATAAAAAAATCAAGTTTTGTTTATTATAATTTCTATCTGCTTGAGAAGTATCACCAAAAATATGAAAAATACAAAACTTAACTATTTAATTGTTTGTTTGTAACAGAGAAATTATCCTTCAAGGAGTTCTATACATGAGTACACATCCTACAAGAACAAAAGCATGACCATTTGCCAAAATTCTTTTGTCTATAAAATATTCACTTTATTTGTTTTGTTCTGTAGTCCAGATTAACTACTAATTAGTCAAAAGTATTGGAGGTGAGTTACAGTTGACATTAGAGATTATAGTACTGAGAGGTGTGTAAACTTTTTCCTCATTTATTTTTTTTGGCTTGTTTTATGAGTCTGAGTAAATACTAAAGAAGCCAAGGCTGTATCCAGGATTTTGTTTTTGAGGGGTTTGCAAATTTATAGCCTTTTTTCAAAAATATTCTATTAGACACAATTTATTTTTACAAAAATATATGTATTTTGAACACTTTCTTCTGATAGTTCTTCATTTGCTTCTCTCGTAATCCTGAAAAAAAAAATCAATCACAATTCTTTCGTCTTTATTTTTTGCTCTAAGACTCCCTACTTTTTTGTAATCTATTTCATCATAATTCACTATCATTTTCTTCACATTACTACCTATCTATCATACCTTTTACTCGGCATTTCATAGCTTTCTACCTTTCTGATTTCTCACATACAGTTTTTTTCTCTCCTATTATATTTTTCCTACCATTTCCCTAAAAGAAATGTTTTTTAACATTTTCCTCATTCCCATGATTTTACCATACAACATTTTCATCGTTCACTTTCTAGCTACTCATGGTGGCAAAGGATTGTTCCCGTTCATTAGGCCTATAACTATCATTAAAATACAAATTTGCAATACATTTCATACATTTGTAAACTTTAAAAACACACTCTTGACTACATTTACTCAACACCATTTTTTTTTATATGAAATTGGTAATATGATGTAATTGCATTTTAGGCAGAGGTATACACAGGATCCAGGTGAAAAATAATAAAATATAGGCTAAGTAAGAATTATGAATAACTATTATAAATACCCTGAGGAGGATAGGCTCAGGGTTTCCACCTATAACACGAAAGTGCGTTTTTAGCACTATATCATTATGTTTAGCACTATTTTAGCACCATTACAGTCAGTTTGTTTTACTATAGCATCGAAAATCGCTGTGTAGCATGCACATTTGGGCAATTGTGGCATTTTAGGAACTGACCATGGTGGCAACTCTGAATAGGCTGGGTATAAAAGGTTCTAGCTGGTCCTGTATTGTGAGATGGTTTGGGATGTCTGCTCTGTCATAAGTTACTTTCTCGGTCCCTATCCCCGACGGGGAAATCCTGCTTGTGTGGTATTAGGATGGACCTTTCATGAGTTTTCCTTGCCAAAACTGTGACTGGTAATTGTGCTGCAGCCTGCAGGTGACCCTTAGGAGTGGTGCCCCTTAAGGAAATTATTGCCTAGTAAATGATACAGCATTTTCACTGGATTCTGACAAATGGATGACTCTTCTGTATTTTGTTGTTTTTGGTTGGCTTTTTTTGGGCTGAAAACTTCCTCCTAGCTAAGTTATCTGTTATGGGCTGCCTCCCTGTGGTAACATAATATTTGTAGACATGAATATATAATGAGTCGGAGGTAATAGGTTTTATACTGTCTGTGCAGGATTTTGACTCTTGTTGATAGAAGAGCATTGCCAATTGTGGAAAACCATGTTGTGACAAGATGGGCCCAGGATTCCACAAAACCTCCATTCAATTGGAGGTCCCAGGGACTTATTAATGTCCAGCTTACACACACTTTTTTTAGACTTGAGAAGATACGTTACTGCTTGAGAATTATATGTTAAACAGTACTGCCTTTTTATGACAAACAAATAAACGTCTGTTTTCACTGTCTAATAAATGGACTTATCCCCATTTGAACGTTTATTTGTTCATCATAGAAAGGCAGTGTGGTCTTTGAAAAAAATACCTAAATGAAGGTATTACGTCAAAAACACGTCGTGTATATAGGGAGATGTGACCAGTCAAGTATATAACTATAAATTCAAAAACATTTCTTTTGCAATTAGAAGAAGAAAAAAATGTTGCTCCCTTCATTAGAAATTCAACTTTCATTTAGGCAATAACAAAGAAGAAACTTGCAACTCAAGACGTTGGAAGAACCCAGTTTTTTTTTTAATAACTTTGTCAGGCAAATCTAGGGAATGAACTGAAAGTTATTATTTTGTTTTGTATAAATATATTAGTTTTAATTTTAATAATGTTTCTGCTGATGACAGCTAACCTTATTGATTATTAAATGAGAAAAAGAAAAACAGGATTTTTCAACTTAAAGTAAGAAGCAACATTAAAACTTAAACAAACAGAAAATATTATTTATATGAAACGAACTGCCCGCTCCTCAACATCTTGCTCTTTATGCTAATTTTTTTTTTCTTACTTTAAAAAGTAGAGTTGTGACAAAGAGTCAAACTTTAGTGATATATCTCGCAGTTATATACTTCTTTATATATTTCCAACAGTTATATATTTCTAGCAGTGTATAAGCAGGAAGCTTTTATTTATCTTAAGTGTTTTGTGCCAGCCCAAAGAACGAAATTGTGAATTGTTGTCACTCGCCTCTATATTTGCCAACATGAAGGCACTTTTTTTCAATTTTGCCAACCCCAAGAGCTGATGAATCTTGATATATTATATTGTGCTAAAAATATACTACTATACATATGAATACGTAAACATATTCTGATTATTGAACTTCTATCAAGATCTAGCTTGGGAGCTCTGTATATTTTTAGTACATTTTTATTTATGTTTTTGTTTATGCTTTATGTATTTGTTTGATTATTCATTTTATTGCAGGGGGATCGACGTCAAGCTTGTACCGGCCGATGACACGAACGGAGCCATTCCACTTCCACGAGGTTCGAAGTAATATAAAAGAGGAAATTAAACCCTTTGTTTCAATGGCTGATCGAAAAAGTATCTTCAAAACGTTTCAAATCGACTAAAAGTAAGTAAAATCTTATTCTGTATATAGTACAGTCAATATAAGGTTTGACCGCAAACAAATTGCAACAGAAATGATTTTTACACCATCTTGTAGAGAAAAAAAAACTGTACAACATATCAAAAGTTGAGAAACTAGCGGGATGCAAAATTAGTGTTTTTTAGCGTTTTGTGTTTTATTTTTCGTTTTTAAGCCTAAATTTTCGATTTTCTCAAGGCTTAGAGTTTACTTCATGGGAAACACATTTCTGATGTAGTTTTATGTGCTGAACTCGAATATTACATCAGATTTAAGATACGGTGAACCAAAAGTGTTTCACATTCATCACCATTCACCAAGTTCGCGATTCTATTATAACATAGTCGTTTGACCACATTTCTTGAGTAGTTTTATGCGATGAACTCGAATATCACATCAGATCAAGGATATGTTCAACCGACAGTGTTTCACATTCATCACCAAAAGGTTTTTTTTTTCAAAATAATCAATCATCTCTTAATGTATTAACTGACTAAAATCACAGGTAACAAAAATCACATTGGTAAAAGGCAGGCAACTTTTCAAATGACTTGCGACATTAATCACTGGCAGTGTAGTTTGAAACTTCGTCGTCGAGATCGTCGATGAGATCTTCTGATTTGGGAGAATTATCACATTCTGCTCCCTGACAAGTTTTGCACACGAGAGTGCAAGACATGCCGTTTCTGACACAAGTGCACCGAGCAGAGGTGGAGTTTGAACGGCAGGAACACTTAACAATCTTAAGAAGTTGGGGAGGTGCTGGGGGTAGGTCCGTCATCACAGGGTATAATGTACCATTTCGGTCCTTCCAGCCCCACTCTTGAGGGTCCAATTCTAGATTACGGTCGTCATTCCAGGCGTGTACCTGAAAGTAAACTCTATAGCTGTGAAATGCTGCAGAGTTGGATGTGGGAGGTAGCTGCTCTGGGTGAACAAAAGCCGTTGCTGTGACGAGCTTTCTTTCGAAGAGCTGCTTTCGAAGCTCGTTCAGATTTCCCCCCTTCCTTCCACCATATATTATAAGAAGTGCGTCTTCTCCGGCTTCCTTGACTTCGATTTTTGTTGCTGCCTTCTTCATAAAGACCTTGGCAGATGCTCGAAAACTTTCGTCTTCTATCACTTTTTTCAGGGTAAGACCTTTTCCGATGTTGTGGACACGTGATGTAGAATCACACCCAAGGAATGCATTGGCAAAGAGGATCAGACCACATACTTCTTGGCCTAATCTTTTTTTCATTTCATGAACATCCCAGCACCTTTGCTCTTTATTTTTCTTTGGCTCTGGTGCAAAGTACACCTTGTTAGTGGAGACATCACAGTGGTAGCAGAGAAGGACCAGAAGATCTGTATCTTCTCCAATAACGGCAGTTACCTTCTGTTTAGCTGATTCGATAGCAGCTTTTACAATAGGCACGTCTGCATCACTGGGGGCTTGGACTACAAAATAGCCTTTTTGCCGGAGATGAACTGCAAGCGCACTAATGAATCTTGACTTGTTTTTCTTGTTCCCGAAAAATTCTTCTTTCTTAACTTTCAAACGCATGTCATTCGTGAAGAAAACCTCGCGACCAATCGTTCGATTACGATACGAATGGGCCATATCTTTGATGGAAGGTCCACTATCATACCCATCGAAAACTACAGTTGCGCCAGGGTACTTCCGCGAAATATACAGAGAGTAGCTCTGTATGATACCCGCATACGTGTTATTTTTTATCCATGGGACTGGGTGCAATAGAGATCCGCCGTCAAGTACGTAGTGTGTCCCGTCGTTCAGCACACACGGAATTTCTTCGAGTTTGCATGCAAGTGCAATGGTCTTGGCGAATTCGGCCTTGTTCGGCACTCTCGGCATAAATGAGCAGTCAAACAGAGCAGCGGGATACGAACAAAGTTCATACCGGAAGCACTCTGATTCAGGAAGTCTTGTCCTTTTGGCTAACGCAATGAAGCGTTGGAATAGCAAAGCTGGATCCAGTCGCTTGCAATCTCCTCCAGCTGTTTGCTTTGTTGTTATCTGGACTGCCTGTTCCTTTCTTCGGAAGACAAAATCCTTCGCGACTTTTCCAGTCATAGCATCAAGATTTTTAGCCCGACAGCCTTCGCACAGTCAACGTTTGCAGATTCATATGCAGTCAAACCGGTAGCAATGCTTCTAAGCTGGGTATCCCCTCCGAATGGTGAGCCATTTTCAAAGTACGTGACCATCGCCTGCGTATCCTTGAAGTCTCGTTCTTGTCTGGGGCCTGCGTTCTCCTTGTGCTGCTCGCTTGTCCCATAGAGAATTTGCGTCAGATCTTCCATTAGGAGGTTAACAGCAGAGCAGGTTGGGCGTGCTAAAACCCACAGCGACCTCTGGGTTTTCGGTCATGCCCGTACCCCTAGTCAGTCCGCCTGCTGTTTTCAACGAGCGTATAAGCTCTTGTTCAATAACTAGATCCGTCGACAAGCCAGCCCAATAGCGATCAGATCGTCTGACGACGTGCATTCCTTGTTGGAATGAACTATGAACAGTAGGATGGGTTTCTTCAAGCTTCACCATCTTCTGAAGGTATATTCGGCACGATTTGGCATAGTTGTTGTGTGACCACAGGCCGCAAGAAAAGGTAGCATTTCAGACACAGACTCTAGGTGTAAGTCCCAAAAGCCCCCATCCGCTCAGCTTTGATGAAAGAACGAAGTATCCCAACCATATTCATAAGCTGAAACCACAGCTTTGAAGTTCTGTGCTCAGACAGATCAAGTATATCTTCTGGTCGACGAAACCTTTGATCCGCTTGAGTGCAGGATTTTCTTCAACCTCCGTCATTGTTGCCTCTCCATTCATTAGCTTGCTGTATAGTGTTTTAAGGTCTGCAACTTCTTTGGTGCCTAACTTTGTTTCAGGTTCTGAACAGGGATCATCGTCAAATAACTCGGAGAGCAGCACGGCATGTAGAGCACTATCAACTAGCAAGAGACCTCGAACAGCTCGTGAAATAGCCTTTCCACTTAGGAGATGGGGAACAGTGTTTGGGGCATATGCAAGTTCCAGGACTTCGCGGAGACCGGATCCTTCCATTGTGTATCCTATGCATCCAATAAAGCTCATGGTTGTGTGAAACCCACCGAGTTTCAGAACTACTGCTGAGAGCTCACTTCCTGGTTCAGAAGCCTCAACCATTTTCATAGCTTTCCACCCAATGGCTGATCGAAGGTCACGACTGGGACGAATCCATGGCGTTTAGCTTGGCGAATTCTTGTTTGGATGAATGTGAAACACTAACGGTGGGACATAACTTGAATCTGATGTGATATTCGAATTCAGCACACAAAACTAGTTCAGAAACATGTCTCCCATGAAGTAAATGCTAAGCTCTAGGATAACGGAAAATTTCCGCTAAAAACAACAAAAAACAAACGGAAAACGCTAAAAAACACTTATTTTGCACCCCGCTGGGTTTCTCAACTTTTGATATGTTGTACAGTTTTTTTTTCTCTCTACAAGATGGTGTAAAAATCATTTCTGTTGCAATTTGTTTGCGGTCGAGTCCTATTTGACGCTAGATTGACTGTACTAATATTTCTAATGTAGCAATACCAAAAATTTTTGTGATTATTTTTTTGTGAAATTGCGATTTGTACCCATGAACCCGATATGCTTAATTGTATGTAAAATAAGCTTTTTTTTCGCAGCTCAGTTGGCTCTGAAGCTGCTAGAGAGTTCCACTTTTTTCCCCATCCCTTTTTTTTATCTTGGAAATTTGTCGAAAAACAGAACTTCTGGTCAAGATTCTACCATAAAGATATATCCGCTGACTGCGAAGAGGAGGGAAATTTCCTGGGGACAGATTTGAAGGACCCTCTTAGAAACCTGAAAACATATGGAAAAAAAAAATGAAAACGTCTCATAGCCTTCGCAATTGCATGGACTTAGTAAGAATGACATTCATAGCATTGTATTAAAAAATCTTAAGATGCTCACTTTAATCAAAATGGTTGAAACCCTTAATAGATATCCTTCTGGGGTTGGTGTTATACGCAACCTTAGGGGAAAAGATTCCAAATTATATAAATTTTTCTCCTCGAAACAGGAGCTTCACATGTATATTTCTGTGCAAAGTAAAATTATTAGCACCTTTTTCAAAATGTGTAGCGTGCAAAGATTTTTTGCCTGCGTTATTGAATGGCTCGAAGTGCGTCGGCCCCAAGCCTCTTCTCCTCTAAAATTTGAAGACCTACACGGAGTGAACCTGTTTTTGACTCATGATTTTAAAATCACTAAAACAGAGACTTTATTGGATTATTTATAGCAGAAAAGTGAATTAGGAAGGATTCTTGCTCAAAGATTTCAACAATTAAAAGTAATTAGTTTTACAACGGTTGATATTATCGATCGTCGACATAACCGACTCATACGACGTGGGAAACCCTTATAAAATTACTAAATATTTCTGTTTAAGACCAGTAAGGCAGAGATCTATGGACTCCATTTTGTCTTTTCCTAACACCATGACATATAGGCGATTGGTACTAATCTAGTTGTATAAGATGAGGAAATCTGTTTCCCGCCCCCACCCCTTCTCACTAGCGATAAAGACAAAACCGAAAAGTATTTCCTTTTGCATTTTAGCACTAGAGGATTTCAGTGAGCAATCAGGGCCATGGAGTTGGAGTCGGGGATATTGAAATGTCTGGAGTTGGAGTCGGATTCGGTTATAACTTATAACCGATTCCACAGCCCTGTGAGCAATACTAATTTAGTTTGATTTCACCAAAAATGTTAGCATGACGCTGTAGCGTTGACTGGTAAAGATTGAAGCGTCTCCTATCTATTAATTTATTTTCTTATCACTTCTTTTAGAATGAATGACTGTGGAAACTGAGTGGAGTTTATGCAATTTTAAGGATCAGAGTGTAACCCTTGCCCTCTTTTACTCTGAGACACCCCTTTGCCTTCCATAATCTTGAATCAAAATTTAAAGATAGGTAAATCTGTCAGAGGTGTTGAAAGGTAAAAATAAATGTGCCTCTAGTGGGGGGGGGGGGGGGTAGGGGTTTGATCCATCTAGTCCCGAGGGTAGGGACCTCATCTCACTCGAATGGTTTACTCTTCACAGATTTATTTTTTTTTAGAAAATATGGGGATGTAGCATCTTGTTGAAACTGGAACATAATAGGAATTCGGATCGGTATAATTTGCCCCATTACCCATCCACGTCCTTCAACAAATGGGCCCGTGAAAACTTGGTATAAAAACAAGACAGGCTCCAAATTGTTGCCGTCGAGGAAAGTCCCAATTCCGTCCGAAAATGAGCCAAATCCAAACTGTGGAATCTAAGTCATGATTCAGTGAAAAACGAGCCAAGTCCAAGCCCTGGTCTGACTTAGTGCAAAAATGACCTTAGTCCTGACTTCATATAAAAACGAACTGAGCCTTGATTTGGTACAAAACAAGCTAAGCCTATATTTGTGCAGAAACAAGACAAGCCCCGAATCGGTGCAAAAAAGGACAAATCCAGACTCAGTGTAAAAATCCTAATCAAAGCCGCAATTGGTCCTCTTCCAGTGATCATTTTTTTAGCAGAAAGATAGGCATCTGGAACTTGTTTTTCACTAATGTCGTTTTTTTGTCATAACCATTGAAAAAAAGAAGTTAAATAACCGATCAAGTTCACGGGAAACAGCGAGATGTCTTCTGTTAGAATAAAGACATTTGCGATAGTTAGTTTAGTTTAAGTATTTCGAAGAACACTTTTTTTAGTACCATTTTTATTCTGAATTCCATTCCTTTCAAAATTTTAGAAAATTGATGGCAGTTTTGAAGCAATAAGTTTTGTTTTTATAGATTGAATTATTGAATTGAATTAAATTAAAAATTAGCTATATTTTGAACAAATGTCTTGTTTTGGGCCAAAACGATCTAGAAAAAAAATACTGCTCTAGCTAACGAGACTAACGAGGCCGAGGCCAAACAATTTAGAAACAAGATAGTTTAGTCTTGTAAGTTCTGTCACTTTCTTTTTAGGGTTTAATGAAAGGGCCCTTAACTTTTAGGGTTCTAACATTGCCATGTTTTCACCTAAGTTTTGAGATCTTTTGGTTTAGCCAGTGTTGTCGTGTGAATTAATTCTTTCTTTTTTTGAAGTTTATTGACAGTCTCATGATTTAAGCATAGTGAAGTAAGACTCTACCATATCTTTATTAAGAATTTCAAGGTCTTTAGGTCAAGTCAATAATTTCTTAGACCACACTGCCGTTTCATTTAGTTAAACAAATGAAAATTTAGAAAAACGAGTATAATATTTTAAACAAATACAGTTGACAAAAACAATAAAAAAAAAACAAAAAGCAAACATTTTTAATGATGTAAAAAAGTCCCAATATTTTGGCTTCATATCCGGAAGCCTTAATCTAAAAAAGGCTTCCGGAAGTGAAGCCGAAATATTTAGATTTCGGCGTAAGAAAACGTAACAAAAATTCTTATAAACAAATTTATGATGTTTTTTTTCGAGGGGCTAATAACTGACCGTCGCAGGTGTCCCTTCCTTCGTGCCTCCGGCTGTGCCCTCCGTGCCTCCGGCACACCTGAAACAGCGTGTTCCTGGAAGCGAAGGAACACAGTTTTATCTTTGGCTTATGGAAAGCGTACGGCGCGTTTTTTTACGACAGCAAACTTTCTCCTCTTGAGAGGTTATCTTTACTTGGTCGTGTTGTTTAGTGCGTTTGACATTGGAGATCCTGGGTCCTAAAAGTGGACATTATGCTTTGAACGAGAATTTTATTACCACAAACCTTTACTATTGCCTAGAGATAAATATGCATTCCCTAGTGCTTCTCATTCGTCGATTCAAACGGCTTGGGCTCGAACGTCTTTTCAAACTCTCCGACATGAATAGCCAACCGTGTGAAGACTTTTTTAGGAAGATGCGGTCTCAAACCAGCATTTACAGTACTGTAATAAAACTTTTCGTTCCTCCAACTTCTACATCGAATTCGTCGATATGAAAGTATAACGGATTTTGAAGCTCAATATTCTAATGAACAGTTGTCCTTGCCCAAGGCCAAGCGAGTTAGATCCATTGGTGTTGTGTCTGTCAGTTCCGATTTTTCTTGCCCGGGGACGATGAAATCAAGCTCGAGTTAGGGCGAGCTCGTATTGAAAGCCAGCGAATAATGAAAGCCTTGATACCCGACGACGTACTTTCTGCTTTCGGTCACCAAGTACCGAATGTTCGTCTTTCTGTACTTCACGACAGTGACTCAGACGATGACTCAGAGGAAAATACTCTGTCCGATAAGCAGGAAAAGGCTTCCGTGACTGACACTGAATCGGGCTCGGAAAGTGACGGCATCTTTGAAGATTTACCATTGATTGCTCACTGTGTGAAACACCAAGTTGATAAAAATTGGGTTAGTGAGCCTGTGACGAACGTGAAGAATTCTAGGTTTTGTCTTGTCAAGACTTCTGACGGCTCCATAACATCAATAAAAAAAAATCCACGCTGTTGTGGCTTCTGAGGGAAAGCTCTGAGAAGCTGAGTAGTGACCGATTAAAAAGGGTGATGGTCCAGGGCCGACGAGTAGGACTACGTGAGTCGCCACAAACCAATGCAGAGATCGGTGTGAAATCGGAATTTCGTATTGGTGAATGGTGCGTTTACAGACCGGTTGGCAGGGAAAAGAGAGTATTAGTTGGGCGGGTCATACAGTTTGGCTACTTGTCTGGGCGAAGATGCCACTCTGTTGACACGCAGAATAAGGCGATGCCGTTTCCCTGACGACATAAGAATTCTGTGCCAGTGGTTCCGGCTGAATGCTGATCTCACATTAACTGCCGCATTGGTAGACCAGGGTTACTGTGACTCCAAGCCGGTGTATATCAGCATTCAGCAGAACCCGTTTCTATGGAAATCGGCACCAACATTGTCTTTGGCTTTTTGACTCAGGACGTCACTTCACAAAGCTGAATTCATTTATCCAGAAGAAAGGGTTCCACTTTTTCGATGTCTCGTCAGCATCGCAATCATCATGGTTAAAAAATGGGCACCCTAAACCACCAAACTGACCTCAATACCATAACCACCACCATCGCCATGTTCTGTGTGTCCCACAGAAGGAAGTTTGTTTAACATTTTTCAGAGAGGTAGTTTGTTATTTTTTTTCCCTCCCCTCCTCCTCTCCACTCGGGATATTTTGGCCTAATACAAAAACATAGTAAATCTTACAACTTTTTATACATTATCATATCACATAAACTTAAAAAAAACAAAACAATTATTATATACCAGTCCAATGTATTAAAAAGTGGACATGAAGCCACACTACCATTTCAACTTTTTTCTTGCCAAATATCTATCGCTCCCATAAAACCCGTTCCAGGGTTGTCCTTCCCCCTCTAGGAGACGCTTTTCCGTGGCATTTTTACTTCAATTTATCTTAAAAATTCATATCCTTCTTTTTTCTTTTTTTTTTCACGACCCTTTTTACGACCAACCTTAAATCACAAAAAAACCCAAATACAACCAACCCATCAACAAAAAGCCAAAAAATAACCTAATAACGCGACGTGCATGAGGGAGGGCACAGAACTGAACAGAATCTTGAACCATGTCTCTACGGACGAGGAGGCCACCCCACGGTGCGGGGCTGGTCCTTCCAGCTCAAGTGCGTGGTGCCCCTCGTCCCCCCATTCGCTTGAGTTCTTGATATAATTTTTATGAGTGTCGAATGCATTCCGAGATTACTAGGGGCATGCGGAAGCGATGAATACCATCGGAAAACTTGTTATGCTCAGTAGAATACTTAGTGTTTATACTTGTGCTAACGAGCTTAGTTTGATTTACTGAAGCTCATTTTTCTCACAGTTTCTTAGGGTTGTCATTTGAGCGTGATTATCGAGATGATTACTGAAACGTACCAATAAATATCTGAGAACTAGTTTATTTTTTTTTAGTTGGTTGCTTTACTTAGCGCTTTTTACTTATAAATAACTCGTAGTAAACAATTTTTCCTGACTGTTGCTTTACAGTTTTCTCTTCAAATACCCCAAAGGCCTGGGTTTATACCAAGAAAGTTTGGATTCTAAGACTACAGGATTTCGGGAAAAAGTGGATCTGTGTTTCTTAAGTACAGGCGGTGTATTCCTTTTTTTTTGTTCCAAAAAAGCATCGGTGTTTCTTCACGGATTCTTTCGTGTCAAAGCAAGCAGAATTTACTTTTTTTTTTTAGTACAATTAAGAATCCGAGATCCAAGGGTGCGTCTGGCACAGCCACTAAACAGAAAAGCAGGTATGATAAAAGGGAAAGGGACGTGTGAAGACGTGATAAAAAGGCAACTTTTAAAACCGCTGCTGGCCAAGCATATTTAATAGCGGCTGCGGAGCGTGACGTCAATTCTTGGGCGGGAAATTCAAATAAACGATGGAACGTGTGGATGCGTAGACACGTTTTTTTCGGAACTTTGGCGAATTGTTTTGGCCTAAAATATTTGTCGTAGATCCTACTAATCCACCAGAACGTTTTCACGTCGAAATAATACTAGGAATATTGACAATCAGTTGTTAGTTTTACAACTAGAAACCACGTTTCACCATCACGTACCTTGAATTTCGCACCTTGCTTTTTACGTCATCACCGCGCAGTCAATACCCTATGTTGTATAACTTAAAAACCGTGTCTCCGAGATTTTTTTTTTGAAAAAATATTCCGTTCGGGATTTTTTTTGAGAAAAATCGGAATTTTATTTTGAGCAGGTGGCAAACGCTGCATGTGTAATAGGAAAAAGTGACATGACATCAGTGCCATCGTAGGGTTACCTAGTTTTTGCATGGATGTCAACAACTTGCAGTCCTCCGTTCCTTCTTCTTTAGGTACATATCAGTTTGTTTTCCGTCTTTGGGGGTTCTTTTCCTTGCCAAATAAACCCGTAAATGATGTTTTTTTTTTCATAGTTTTAAAAGATCGCTTTTGAAGGTGCTGAAATATTCGACAGATACCGAATAACAGGCAAGCTGTATATATTTACATATTGCACCCTTTGTGAATATTTTATACGTTTCCTTCCCTGTCCATTTTTAATGCCTCCGGCGTGCCTCCGTGCCTCATGCCTCCAGGTGTCCCTCAAAAATGCCCAGTTTGTTTAACCCCTCGGTTTTTTTTAAAGTTATTTATTGTTTAAAATTTTACACAATTGTACATCAGCATATATGAAACAGGTTTTTCTGATATAGGCTGTTGCAAGCAGGGTTGCCAACGAGGTTACGTTCGTACCTTTTTTGGTACATTCTAAATTAAAACGGTACGTTTTACGTTACGCGTCCCTCTAAAACGTGTTACATTTTTGTTACGTTTTTTTGAATTTTTTATGGGTACAATTATGTTACGACTTTTTAACATAATGAACAAAGTTTCACATTTTCGGAGTAATCTATTTTTCCCCCCTTGAAAAAAATCCGCTATTCCCATTTTAATTACACTGACATGAGTATCGACATTCTTTCACATCGCGGGCATTTAGTTCTTATCACACAATCACTCGGCTATTCGAATGAGAAAAATATACCCACTTTCGCATACTAAGTTAAGAACATTCTCTCTCATGATGAGCATAAGGTTATCATTTGCTTAGAGACAAGTGACAAAATTCAGTTAGTCACCACTTTCATCAGTTGGGTTTGAACTTGAATCTTGTTTTCCGTAAGCAGTCATACTGAAATATATTGAGAAGTAACAAACCTGAAGCCAGGGAAGGAAAATTTTTAATAAAAACAGTAAATAATAATAGAAGCTATTTTCTTTATAATTCTTTCTAAATATGTGATTATATATGTATTATTCTTGGGTAACACCTCACCCCCCCCCCATGGCCGTACCTAGGATTTTTTTTTTGCCGGAAGGGGTTTTACTCAAAGATTTTTTTTCGGGTGGATGGGGGGGGGGGGGGAGGGGGGGGGGTTATTCTTACAAAAAAACTAAAAAAGTGACATACAAAATTTGGTTTATATCCCATTTTTGTTACGTTTTTAAACGGAGTCAAACAAACATTTTTTTTTGGGAGGGGGGGGTTCAAATCCCCTATCTCCCCCCTCTGGGTACGGCCCTTTGCCTTCCCCCTTCTTATTGGTTGGGACGTAATCATCTATCTGGTTATATAGAAAATTTAGTCTTTTTATATGGGATTATGAAACAGACTGATATTTAACAAAATATATGAAACCATGTAAAAAATGAGCCTTTTTTTGGTTATAAACCAAGGGCTATATCCAAGCATTTGAGTGAGGGGGGTGGCTTAGTTGAGGCCGGAATTTTTCGAATTTCATGCTAGCCTTTTTACCAAGTATCATGGTCCACTTTTTTTGTGATATTATACCCCCCTCCCATTCTGAGGTCCCATATATAACGATATAAATACTTTTCATCTTTGTGTCGAATCTTGTTGGATGACATTCTCTATCTCTGTAGTATTCTTTCCATTTTTCTTTTATATTGTACAGTAAGAATTTGATTGGTTACATTTTTTTAATAGATTCCTAGAGGCTATATCCCGGACCATCAAGGGGGTGGGGTGTATTTTCAGAAAATGGTGCACTGATATTTGGAAATTACTATAAAATAAAGAATTTAATGGTAATACTTGTGTGTTTAGCATGTTTTTTTTTCAGAATAAGGACACTCACTAAAATATTTGGCTTTAGGAAAAACAGACAACTGGACTAGTGCCCAGTTTTTATGAAGCAAGATAAACAGGTCTTGTATCTTTTAGGGTGGGCTTAAAAGTTTACTTACAAAGCTGATTCATAGGGGACCACGTATGTTGGGCTTGGGGCCCCAACCTCCTGAGAAACGGTGTAATTTCTTCGAATTTCTCGGCACTGGATAAAATCATTATTAAATAAATTAAATTAGAGTTTTTTATTATCCCCCCCTAATGTTTTTAATTAAATCATTTGCATTGTTCCGTTTTATTAACTCACTGATCTTTTGTTTTCCACCTCACCCATTTATTTCTTTGTTACACAATTTTTTCGAGTTTGTGAATTATTTTTCAACCACTCCCGAATAGTTCAGTTACTTTTCCACTTTTTTCTCATTATAGTCACACCGGTTATAGAGCACTATCCTGAGACTTTCTTAACTTGGTTTTCAATCTTGGATGAGACAACGATATGTTGTTTTTGTAATTGGAAAATTAAAAAATTTGAAAATATTTTTTTTTCCAGAATCTAGAAACATAAGAGGGGGTGAAAATTAACGGAGGGCAAAAATCGACTCCGTTTTTGAAAAAATTTGAATTTGTTTTTTTACTGTTTTCCTCAACATTCATTGACTGTATATCGTTTATGCATTTTAAAACCTAGATAAATTTTAGTTGTTAGTTATTATGTAAAACCCAATACTTTTTTGCACCCCTTCGTGTTCATTTTATTATTCATATATTCTGAGAAAAAAAACAATTCGACATACTTTTTAGTTCCATTTTGAAAATGAGTTTTTTGTTTTTTTTACCTCCCCTAAAAAATTCTTTTTTCTGCCTGGGGACTTTTGTGAAACCCAATCAAACACCGCCTTAGGCTATAACATTTTGGGGTTGAAGTGTGGTGGTTGAAAGAAGTAATCGTTCTTTTATTTCTTGCTTTCTTTTGGTTGGGAGTTTATGATTCAAATTAAAAAACCTCCCACAGGAAAAAAGGTGTTTTATTTAAAAATAATTGCTGTGTTTCGTATAGGAACTGAAGACAACGATCAAAATATTTTTTTAGTTCGATATAAGTCATAACAAAACAAAAATTCTGTCACTCGGAATTCCTCAAATCTCATGTTGGAGTGACGCAAACTTAAGGATGGAGGGAAGTGAGACTGAGGACCGAGCCAATTTCTGACCGAGTTCAGGGGAGATCA
>JAPEVW010000344.1:77100-150278 GCA_027921565.1 Artemia sinica
TAGCTTTCTCCCTACTACACCTTCAGCAAATCACAAATTATTTCTAAAAGTATTTACAACCATCTTCCACATTATCAAATTTTAAGCTCTCAGTTTCAGTATTCAACTGTTCCTGGAAAGTTTCTCTTCAAATTATCATCCTGGCGAGTCTACTAACATCATAAACTTCCAGGGACGGTAATTACCCTTCCGATAATTTCAGCTTTAAAGTAACCCTTGACACCATACTAGATGGTGATGCTTTTACTTTTAACAGCAATAACCAGCACTCCTATATACCCTAGTATCTGGTATTGATCCTGCCAGTCTTCGAATTTACTACTAACATAATCAATAAGGTTTGCTGTCTTACCATCACGTGAATTACCAGTGTAGCTTATGAGCCATTTTATGGACCACACACGTTTATTGGTTATAACTAGATTGTTATTACCTACAAAAATGCAAAAGTCTGTGTCCATTACTGTGTTCTTTTCCTACACCAAATTTAAATAAGACTGGGATACCATCTATCCCAGATTTCTACCACACCTGGGCGTTTAAAATCTCCAGCAATCACATCATATTTCTACCTGGGACCTTGTCTATTTGCTCCTGTAAACTGTAAGTAAATTATCATCTGAGTGAACACTAGTATGCCTCCATCCCAGTCGGTTCTAAAGGGCGTATACTACTATATAACTGATTACCTTGAACTTTTCTTAGTCATAAAAGAGCAATTAGTTATTATATATTATAATACCTTCCAGGCCTAAAACAAGACTCTTAGCAGCCTATTCTTATCATCATGAATGAGCCATACTCCCTGTCTATGTAACACATCCTCCTGCCTGAGTAAACAAAATTCTATATCACCGAATTTCATGCTTCTACCCCTGGGATATGAGTTTCTAAAAACTCCTAATAGATCCAGTTCGCATTCATCTGAATGCGTCAGTCAAAATGTCGATTACGATAGTCATTGTTAATGTCGTCACATTCCAAGTTCCATTTTCATGTTCTTTAAATCATTGTGAAATTTTTTCGGCCTCAGGAAGAAAAGCAAATCGATATCCCGGAAAACAGTTGCAGGGACGGGGATCACATATCTTCTCAAGTCTACACCGAAGTGCTTAAGCCGGCTTAGAACGAGACAGCAAGAAGTCCATGGGCCCGCCATGAATGGAGGCTTTGTGCAATTCTGAGGCCCATCTTGTTCACAAACATGTTTTTCAGCGCTTGGCGATGCTCTTCTATCAAACAACGAGTCGAAATCCTGCACCAGACAATCTCAAGCCTATCACCTCAGACTCATTATATATTCATGCCTACAAATATTATGCCTACTAAGGGGAGGCAACCCGTAATAGATAAATTAGCTAGGAAGATCGTTGTAGTGCAGCCGCAAAGACGCCCATTCAAAACTATACCAATCCCAGAAGAATTGTACATTAGGCAGAATCCCGTGCGGAATGCTGTGTCGTTTACTTAGCGCTATTATAATTCCTTTCGAGGGGCGCCACTCCTCAAGTGGGCAATAGAGTTGACCGCAAGGTCCCCAGTATTGAAGGTACCCCGAAAAGGTTCGAGGCAGGCCCTTTTGCAAGAGGCCGTGTGTCCATAGATTGGATCTTACGCCCTGCAACAGTTGTCCTTCCTATAGAGGGATCTCCCCCTCGAATGGTGTTCTGCATTCACCATGCCAATTTAACCACATTGCCTGGAGAAGGTTTGCAACTCATGGAACTTGTGGAATAAACAAGGGGCCCTTTTGAGTGTACATTTGAGGGGCCTTCTTCCTCCTCCGCCTCGTATTATGGACCCTCCCACCCCCCGGGCACGCCACCAACCCAGTCACCAAGGGTGCCCCAGATTATATTATGGACCACCAGGGACAAGGTCCCACTTGGTCCACTGCCTCCTATGGAGGCTACCCTACATAATCTGTAGAGCGTCTCCCTATCGCACCTGGGCGACATGCTGACTGCCCATGGGGAGCGAGGCCAAGACAAACGGATCACACTTTTGTTTTGCCAAAGGCACTAGACTCAGTGACATATTTAACCTACTACTTATAAATATACATAACTCACTGACTAGGCCTATATAAAGTTATATACAGAAATATATAACTCAGTGATTATATTTAGGCCCTACGACTTAAAATATGTGTACTCACTGACTAGGCCTATATAAGTTATATACAGAAAATATATAACTCAGTGACACATTAAACCACTACTTAAATTTATTGATTTACTTCAACATTAAGCTGGCAAAACTAATTCTTTCTTCAGAATATGAAAATAATTCTGTAATTCCTACCAAATCATATTATTGACTTATGAATAAAGTGAATATAACCACTCAATGCCTTTTTTATGCTCTTTTCCAAATATAAAAATCATTTTGTCAGAAATGTATTTTACCCCCACCCCTATATACCGATTCAGGGTATATATTTGCACATTAGGGGGTGGGGGTAAAGTTTAAAACTTACCTCCCATTTACATCAGAAATAAAAATTCCCCCCACCCCCTCTAATGTGCAAATATATACCCTGACTTGGTATAGGCCTATACAGGGATGGGGTAAATTCATTTTGGTAATATTTTACAAATCATATTATTGAGTTATGACTAAAGTGAATATAGCCTACCACTTGATGCCTTTTTTTTATGCTCTTTACAAATAGCCTATAATAATCATTTTTGTCAGAAATGAAATTTTAGCCCCCACCCCTATATATAAAAAAACCAATTCAGGTATATATTTGCACATTAGGGGGATGGGGGTAATTTTTATTCCTGATGTTGTAAATGAGAAGGTAAGTTTAAACTTTCCCCCCCAACCCCCCTAATGTGCAAATATATACCCTGAATGTATATATAGGGGTGGGGGGCTAAAATTCATTTCTGACAAAAATGATTATTATATTTGTAAAGAGCATAAAAAAAAGGCATCAAGTGGTATATTCACTTTATGTTGTAACTCAATAATATGATTTGGTAAATATTTACCTTCATTTTTCCAACAAAACATGATTATTATATTTGAAAAGAGCATAAAAAAAGGCATTGAGTAGTATATTCACTTTATTTGTAAGTCAATACATATGATTGGTGTAAAATTTTACCAATAATTCTAGCCATAATGCTTTGTATGCACCTCTGCTACACTTTTACTCCCAACAATGCTATTGTGCAAATATTTAGACCCTAGCTCAGATTATATATTTCCTATTTAGTTTTCCCCAATGTGGTTCTTGTGTTTCAACCTATGTGCCTGTAAATGAATCAACTGTGACAAAACAAGAATCTTAAAAGAAGCAGCAGGTCAAAATTATTGGTATTATTCCAAAGAGTCAACTAAAGTTTGAATCTTGACACAATTCTACTTTTAAAGCAATAAAAAAAAAGCTTTAGCATTAGAAGTGAGGTGTTGAGGAGTGGAAACCCTTTTCATATAGGCCATGGAACAATTTCTGTTTGTTTTGAGTTTTAATGTTGCTCCTAGTGTAAGCCTAGGAGACCAGCCATAAGTACCTAAGAGAGGAGACCAAATGAAATCAAAGCCCTAAGGAAACATGTTAAGAAAACAATTATCACACTTCATAATATGCAGAATAGTCTTATTTTAACATATTTTACAGGGGGGAGACCTTACTTCATCTTAACTTCTTTCCTTTTATTTTGGGTTTCCTATTGCATTCTTAAACATTTGTGTCTATTCTCTAAGTCTTGAAAAGCATTATAAACAAAGCCCAAATGCTATCTAACCTTACCCATTTTACTCCTATTTGTCTATTTACATGTTTTTGTGAGAAATAATTAGCTGGCACTGACAAGGGCATCTTGAGGGGGGAGGGGGGCAGGGTTGTGCTGTCCACCCAACCTTTTTTGGATTTGTGAGAAAATTTAATTTTTCACTATTTTCAATGCATAGTGACTCCCCTCATATAAGTGTCTGTGGATTATCATCAAGGGCTCAGGATGCAGTTTTTAATTAATTAGGCTATTAGACAAAATCTGGACATTTTTGGCATTGGGTCTAACTATCTGGCTTTAATTTTTAGGCTTGAATGCTAAGGAATGGACATGGCTAGATTTGGACCCCATTTGAAAATGAAACAAATATTGTTGGTATGCATGTAGCACATGGTTACCACTAGGGAAAACAGTCTAACTTTCATGGCCTTTAGGCATCCATGAATAAGTTTGAAGGCAAAAGAGGAATTTAAGACAGTTTTTGGAGGCTCCCACTGCCAGTCTCAGGCAACTGACCCCAAAACTTGAAAAAAAAATAAGGAAATTTGCTCAGACTGATGTACTGGCTGAGGCAATGACAAGATACTATTTTGGAAAGTGACTAGAGATAGTGGGCATCCATGAACAAAGTGCTAAATTGAGAGAGGAATTTGGGGCATCCACCTGCCCTAGAGTCTCAGGCAAGTGACCAAAAAAATGAAACTTTTTCTCAGAATGCAGGGCTGAAGAAATTTTGCAAAAATCAGCCAAAATTAGCAAAATTCTTGATTTCTGCAAAAAATTTGGCATAAATCAAGGTAGCAATATGTTAAATTTACAAAGATTGCCCCCTCAATAAAATAAGCATTGGGACATCCTGGGCACTGATGGTGTTTAATTACATATATAGTAATATTTGAACACAGAAAAATACAGTCAAATCCATGTTTATTTTTCAAAAATTTGTTAAAAGAATTGTGCAACAGTGAAAGAAGGGAAGATAAAGGTTCTCTCCTGCAAAATGTGTAAACTAGGATTATTCTGCATATTATGAAGTAAGAATTGTTTTCTTAGCATGTTTCCTTATGTATGGCTGGTCTCCTAGGCTTATACCCTGCTCCTTACTTTCAGTTGAAAGAATCCATTTTTTTTTATTTAATTTCCAATTGTTTTTCAAATAATGCTGGTAAATCTAGATCACCCTGAATCTGAAATGAAGTTCTAGAGTGAATGTATAGTTGGAAAACAGTGGCTTTTGCAGACACCAAGAGTTTCATAAAATTTATCAGGACATAAGACTTGCCTGTAGACCTCAGTTTGATTTGCCAGACAGTCCAATTCTACAAGGAGATTAGTTTTCAGAGAAACAAAGCTGTTTCATAGTTTTGTAGCTTCATCACAACCTTGGGTAATACAGCTTTAATATTAGAACAAGGTAGCAGAAGCTGGATTCAATAAAGATCATGATTAGGAGAAAAAATGTGCTTCTTCTAGCTCTTTTAATGTGGACTTGCATAGATTGATATGTTTGCAACTGGTAAATAGATCTAAATTTTTTGTTTTGCAGAGAAACAAAAGTTGAAAGCAGGATCAAAGTTACTCTTCTAACAAGAATAAGAGAGAAAATTAAGTTGAACTGGGTTTATGGCTGCTACTTAGAAGTTTGGCTTTTGCCATTAGGCCTGAATTGGACTGGTTGTCAGCAAAGATCTCCAGTACTCCAATGACAGCAGGGAAAAAGCTCCAGATAAGTGATAAAATTGTCATGTCTTTCAATTCACTGTGTGTTGGAAAAGCAAAGCGCTTTTTGCTTTTTTTTTTTGGATGCAACAGAAAAGATGCACCAATAACTCTGATGGTTTTTGAGAGAACAGGAAAAATAAACTTTTTGCAAGTATCATATGGCATTTGAATTAAGTCCAGTCTAGAGGCCTTCACCAGGTAAGGTTTCAAATGTGAAAACCTCAATGCATGTAAATGGCAAGGTGATACTGCATTTCTATCTCTGCTTGAACACCATTGTATAAACTAATCATTGTTATTACCTTCATCAAAGCAACTTCAAACTAAATTGTTTGTGTCTAATCAAAACTCTAAGTGCAGTCTAATAATCTGCTTTGCAAGACACTACACCAGTCAAGTCATATGCAATGTTGAAGCACAAAAAACCTTTCTTCTATTTGATGATCATCATTGAAACAGATAACAAGACAGTCATTCTTTTCAATTTACATCACTTGCCTCATTGGCCCATATCAACAACACTTTTCATTTTTTGCTCTATTCAAATTTGTATTGCAATTGACATTCTTACAATATTGATGTTATCATTATGTACTTGTAGAGATACATATTTAATGTTTTTAGCAGATTATTCAAAATGTTCCTGCAATTTTGACCTTTGCAACTACATAATTGTTAGCCATGTTTAATATTTTATTTATATTTCTTATGCCAATTCTAGAGAGGAAATAAGAGAACTGGACCTCAGAGTTGCCATTCTCCTTTCAATGTAGGCATTAGGAGAAAAGCTTGGTTCTAAAACTGGAAAAATAAACCAAGGCCTCAGAAGATCAGGGACAAAATACAACTATTGTTGTCAATAATTCTTTCTTGAATGCCTTGAATTCTTCCTTTATTCAATAAGGATTTTATGGCACATATTGTTGGTGAAATCAAACACTAGTCATACAAGCTGTTTTTTTCTCAGTTTGAATCATGAGATTAGAAAGTTGATCAAGCAGCTGCTACATCTCTAGTTTTGTATCTGTCTTCATCTCAGCCAGGGCTTGAGAAAAGAACAATTGGAACAATGGGGCCCTGCCTTTGAAAGAACTCTGTGCCACCATAAAAATGAAATATTGATTCTCAAAATTGTGAAATGTTCTTAACAATTCCAGTAAGTGTTGCTTCTGGAGAGAGATCATATTCCAGGCTAAAACCAATAAAAAAAACTATGTCATGTCAACAATAAATCAGGATAGACTGAATAGTTTAGCAATTATGTTGACTGAAAGTGAATACACAAAGAAAATTGATTTTAAAACCATTTTAGAAGCATTTGCAGAACAAAAATTTGAAAAATGTAAATTTCTTTGCAATACATCACCATATTTGGTGATGTAAATTTTAAAAGGCATTTTCAACAGTTTCATAATATCTAGGGGACACAAATGTAAATTAACATTTGCACAAAATGAAGACAAAAAAGAACAGAAGAGGACAAAACTGTAAGCTCAAAATGAACAAACTGGACCATCAAATGAGATAAGATCAAGAGAACCAACTGAGAAAAATAAAAATGTATGACAGGTGATAATGAACAACCTAGACCACCAAAAGTGACAAGATCAATCCAAGCAACTAAGGCAAAAGGTAGTGAAAAAATATCTGAAACAATGATAAACAAAAATAAAGATCAAAGAGATATGCAGTTAAAATATTAGCAAAACCAACAATTAGAACAAGTCAAAAACAAATTGAAGAATATAGAAATATGCTGTTAAAAGATAAGTGGCAGCAAGAGTCACAGCAACTCAAAAACGAGATTGACGAAAAAAAAAAAATTGCAGTTACTAGACGTGTGACAGTCAGGATCAGAACAGATGAAAATGAAGAACAGAGAAATGTGGGGTCACAATGTTAGAAAATATACAACTATGAGAACAAAGAAATATGCAATTAGAAGATAATCAGCAGTGAGAATTACAAGCAACAGCAGGAATCAGAACTTGCCAATGTTGAAAGTGAAGAATGAAGAATTGTAATGTTAGCAGACACACTAAAGCAAGTATCAAGAGTGTCAAAAATGACAGCAAAGAAGAAAGAACTGTGCTGTCAAAGGACAGCAAGAGTCGGAATGAGTTAAAAAAAATGAAAGTGGAGAGGAAAAAAAGGTACTTAAGTACATAATGGTACACACTTAAGAAAAAAAAAAAACTGGTTTTATCTGTCTGTTTTAAGAGACAGTTAGGTTTTGCTCAGTGGAAAACAAGTGATGGGTGACAGAATACATTGGACTTCTATAATTTGGGCTATATATTTGTAAATTAGGGGGGTGAGGGTAAAGTATTTGGACAGCCTGAAGTTAGAAAACATTCTTAGTTTTTGTAATATACAGAATAATTGTAGCTAACACATTTTGCATGTAGACCCACTATGCTGTAACCCCCCCCCCCCCCCCCCCTAATGTGCAAATATATTGCCGAAATTGTTTGTAAAGTATTATATTTTCACTATATTTTGTTTATATTTAATTAGGATTGACCTAACTTCACTTCTCGAGTGTGTACCATTATGTATCCAAGTACCGAAATAAATATTATGTTATAAGAACAACACCATCCCAATCTTTGATGCCAAAAATTGTGGCATAGAACCCAGTAAAAACCTACAAAGATGCCATAAACTATGCAAGTGTTATTTACAAGTCGTTGGGACCTTTCAACTCTGTTTGTTTTCACTGTGGAGTCCTCCATTATGCCACAGGAAAAGTAGCCAACAAAGATGATTTACTCAGGGCTGCTGCCTGCTCGGTTGAATTGCATTCCTGCATCAACAATTTCCAAATGAATTTTTTTGGCCTGTTATAGGATATCACTTGCTCTTTAAAGACTTCCACAAACAAATACAAAACTGAAACTCATGTTTTGCTTTAGCTTCATTCAATGTAAGCAATGATTGAACAAAAATAGTTGTAATATTTTCAGCTTAAAAATAGATGGCTATAACAGAAAGCAGGTTGTCCTTGTCTGGGGTGGGAGGATGTCATAAAGAAAGATTTGGTGCTGTGGTGAGTTGTTAGTATAGTAGTAGTAGTAGTAGTATTTCAAAATAGCTGGACAAAATTTATCACAAAATCAGTTTTAGCAGACACACCAATCATAGACCCCTGAAGGTGATTTTGAACTATATTCATGTGGCCAAATGTACCTTTTAGAACCCAATGGAGATGTTAAAGAACACATTTCACATCTTTTAATTATTAGATCAGTTGTATTCCCAACAGATCTGAAGGAAGAAATATTGTGAGACACAAATAGCTATGCTAAAGGTTAAATGAAAATGCAATATGTAGATATATATATATATTATATATATATATATATATATATATATATATATATATATATATATATAAAATAAATATGTATATATATATATATTGGGAGGCGGATGGAGTTTGTCCGGAATTGATGCAGACCTTGTCTGCTGACGCATGTGCCTCTGGATATGGGGTCATCCCCTAACTAAACACTCCAATCAGGGTGGCTGCAACCTCATGTGGAGGGTGGAGCCCACCCGGGAATCTCAGTATCTAGGTTAAAACTAGCTCTAATCGGATTCCAGGCCTAGGTTGGTTGGGCTAGTGACCCTTCACTTGAAAATCAAGTGCTACGCAAAGTGACTACATAGCTTCGGATCCGGACCTCCTTTTAAGATATCGACCATCACGTGTCAATGGACATGCTGACAACGTCAGAAAGACTGACAGACTGAACATTCTAGACCAAAGGGGGCTCTGAATAGCCACCTGGAATGTTTTGACCCTGAATGCACCTGCATCAAAGAACCTACTTTCTCAAGAACTTTGTAAGAATAAAGTGGCGATTGCAGGTCTCACAGAATCCCGTCTTACTGGAAGTGGAGAAGAGCGAATAGGTGATAATCACTCATTAGTCTGGTCTGGAGGGAGCATGAGAAGAAATGGTGTTGGCCTCGCGCTAAATGGCCTTGCAAGAAAGGCCTTACTCTTGCACGAAGCTGTATCGGACAGAATAATGAAGGCCCGCTTTGGGTACAAGCATGGCAAGATGACAATTTTTCGTATGCTATGCCCCGACCAACGATTCCGACGACGTAACCAAGGAAGAGTTCTACTCTGCTCTGTCCAGATGTCTGTCAACAGTTTCCTCCCACGATGTCACTGTTCTTCTCGGTGACTTCAATGCTACAGTGCGAGATGATATGGGTGTTTGGCGTGGCACAATTGGACCTGTATCCCCCGACCCACTGAACGATAACGGCCTTTGCCTACTCGAACTGTGCTGATCCCATGAACTTGTGATCGCAAACACCTACTTTCAACATAAGACTATCCACCAGTACACGTGGTATAGTAACGGCGGTCGCACAAAGAAGATGATTGACTGCGTGATTATTTCTAAACGCTGGAGATCATTGCTGAAGAACTGCAGAACTTACAGATCAGCAGAGCTCAGAAATGCAGATCACAGGCTTGTGTGTGCTGATGTCCAGCTTCACCTCCATGCACAGCGATCGGAAAGAAAACCAGTAGCAGCGGATATTGGGAAACTAAAGGAGCCAGATACTCGCCAGAAGTATAGTGTTGAGATATCAAATTGCTTTGAGCTCCTTGGCACACTCTACAGCAGCGAAGACGCCTGGAAGTATTTTAAATCGCAGAACAGCGAAGCAGCACAGCTGGTGCTTGCAAGCGAAGTTTCCCGAAGAAATCGTGGCTAACTGACGAAACACGGCAGGTCATAGAGCAAAGGCGGAGGGCAAGACTTCTTGGGGACATGGCCACCTATCGAAGGCTGAATGGAGTGCAGAACAGACTTATTCACCGAGACCAAACTCAGTTTGTTGCAAGGAAAACCGATGAAATCGAACTAGCAGCAAAAAAGAAAGACATGGGTAGCCTGTTCAAGCACCTCCGCGATCTCACAGAAAATAAAAAACACCAGCATTGGGACCCGTCCTATCCAGGGATGGGACACACTTCTCTCTGATGAGGGTTCTTGTCTTGAGCGGTGGAAAGACCACTTCTGCTCGCTCCTGAACACACTAGCCCGTCTATGCCTCCTATGATAGTCCCAGCCAACCTGACAGTCCAAGATCCAAAGCAGATGCTCCTTCAGACGAGCCTTTCAGCCCCTCAGAAATTGGAAATGCAGTAAAAGGCTCAAGAACAATAAAGCTGCCGGTATCTGTTGGCCTGAGTTTCGGAGCTGCTAAAATATGCAGGTCCTGTTATGCTTCTGTTTCTCCACACCCTGTTCTCTACAATCTGGCAAACCAAGATAATTCCCGAAGATTGGCGGAAGGGTGTCATTATCCCTTTATGGAAGAGGAAAGGTTCTAGAAGCGACTGCTCGAACCACCGTGGAATAACCCTACTGTCTGTCCTGGGAAAACTTTTCTCAATGGTCCTCTTAGATCGATGTCGAAATATCGTTCGTAAAATCCGGCGACCGGAGCAAGCTGGTTTCATGTTCGGACCGTTCAATCATCGAGCAGATTTTTGAACGATCCGACAAATCATAGAAAAAGCCACGGAGTTCCAACAAAAAGCTTTTTTTTTACCTTCGTCGACTTCCGTGCTGCGTTCGACTCAGTGGACCGAGAAGCTCTTTGGCGGATTCTAGAATCGACAGGCCTCCCTGAGAAATACTGCAGACTCTTCAAAGCTCTACACCATGGGACGGAGAGCTGTGTTCTAGTGAACGGCCGGCGCAGCCCGTTCTTTCCAAATCACGACAGGAGTGCGCCAAGGATGTGCAGTGGCCCCAGAGCTCTTCAATGTCATCATAGACTACGTTATGACAAGGACTACTTCACGTCTCAGCTTTGGACTCAAGTTTGGAGATCGTGTCATTAAACGGATGCTGATTTTGCCGATGACTTGGCCATTCTGGCGGACTCCATGGAGCAGTTGCTGGAAGCGCTTCGAATCATACGAGAAGAGGCTGCAAAAGTAGGACTGCAGATAAACTGGACTAAAACGAAAAAATTGTGGCCATAGACCCATCCTCTCCTGCTGCCAATCCTTCAGTTAGCCTGGATAGCACCACTAGCATCGAAGTTGTCCAAAGGTTCACCTACCTGGGCTCCATAATTTCTTCAGATGGCTCGCTTCTTTCTGAGCTACTAGCGAGAATATCCAAAGCGTCTTCTGCCATGGGCAGACTGGAACCGTCACCTCTGGCGAAAACAAAACATCAGTCGCACAACGAAGCTACGGATTTTCAACGCCCTCGTCGGCTCTGTGATGCTCTATGGAGCTGAGACGTGGCAAGCTTCAGCCGCCAACCTCAAGGCAATTAATGTCTTTCAGTCGAAGAGCCTGAGGAGGATCGAAGGTCTACGATGGTTCGACTTCGTCAGCAATGAGAAGCTGCTGCAGCTCACCAAGCAGAAGTCTTTGTTTTCGACCCAAGCAGCCGAGCGAACACTACGATAGTTCGGACACCTACTTTGAATGCCTCCACACATACCTTGCGAAAACGATCCATGACTTCGACCCTGTCAAAGCCGTTGGAAGCGACCTCGCGGCCGACCGAAGAAACGATGGTCTGACAGCCTGTCCGAGTTCCTGACGATGGCAAATATCAGGTTGAGCAATGTGCAAACGCTTGCCATGGAGCGATATATATATATATATATATATATATATATATATATATATATATATATATATATATATATATCTATATATATATATATATATATATATATATAATATATATATAATATATATATATATATATATATAATATATATATATATATATATATATATATATATATATATATATATATATATGTTTTATTTATCTGTTTTATATGCTGGATTTGAATTTTGCTTAAAAATTTAATATATAGAGATTGGAATTTAAAAAAAATCCAATCAGGCCCTGTACCTAGTCAATCCAGCCATATTCTCACCCCGTCTTTCCTAAGAAGTTAAACAACCCTCCCATTTAGAAATATTTGCAATAAGAATTTATTAACTTCTGAGATATCAAAGAAAGTTATTGCATTGCTAAGGTAGATTATTCAATAGAATTTGAAGTGAAATAAGTTATTTACACCATCTTGAGGTTTTTATGTTAGCCAACAATGTGGAAAATAATTGTAGATCTACACCCAACAGAAAACTGATCTGGATGATTATTATCAATACTGTGCTGTTATAGGGCTAATCTGTTTAATTCTTTCTTAATAATCCCAATCTCGACCATTTTAAAACATGAAAAATGGAAAATGCTGTATAAATCTGCAAAAAAGGTCATTGATTAATAATCCCTTTGACTTTGCAAGGAACGAGATTAGATGAGTACCTTCAACCCTTGCCTTTCTAATATGCTGAAGATTTTTACTAAACTAGAGTTCATTTCATATTATTTACCATTTTGGAATTTTTCTACATAGCCTTGGTTATGTCTGTCCCACTCATTGGGAGGGTAAACAGGACACAATTATCATGGTAGGCCATGAAAGATTTTATTATTTTTTAAACAGTGTTGAATTGTACTACTCTCTTGCTGTTATAGTATTTCCTTCATAGACAGAACTTCCCAGTATAATTGCCCCCATGCGCTCCCTCTAATTAGGTCTGATTTACCATTAAGATATATACATAATATTTGTGTATATTTGCTCATATGCATTGTTTTTTGCCTATTTTGTATTAAAGTTGTTTCATAATGCCTATAAATAATAAAAAGACAATAAAAAAAACAACAAATCAGCAAATTTTTTACATAGCTTAGGGTTATATCTGACTGCATTGTTTGGGGGGGGGGGAGCATTGCAGTTGAAACAGCAGTGAACTACTGTATTCATAAGATCATTGATAATCCTTTAAGTTTGGGTTAAGTCCAATTTTTGTTGATTTTAGGTTTGCAACACAAGTCTTATAATTTCAGTAGGATTTAAGCCATATTAGATTTTTTTAGTATAGTGAAGTATTCCTAAAGTCTTAAATATTTTCTACATTAGGAGTAAGCAAAATGTGTTAGGCTTTAAGTACTAAGGCTTGGTCTTGTTTCTACTGCAAGTATCTATACAAAAAATGACAAAAAACAGGTCAAGGACAAAGTTTGAGAAATAGATTTGGGCTATCTGTTGTAGTAGTCTTGGTTGTACAATAGGAGTGTAATTTTGTCTAAACCGGGGGGGGGGAGGACGAAAAAAAAAGTTGGTGCCAGTATTCCTAAGTTAAGTGAAAATGATTGATTGAAAAATCAAAACAAGACATATAGTACAGCAAAGGTATACTGAAGAAAACTACTCTGTTTCTGTGGATGCTTGAATTATGTAGGCCTATCTTAGTTTTTTGACAAGATTTTTGAACATGCTGAATTTTAGCAGGGAGGGGGGGGGGGTTGTAAACTGGGATCTGGCAAGCAGTTGCATTCCTGCCCCATAGAACAACAGCACAGTAATGCGTTTGAATTTATCATTAGTAAAAATCACCTGAAAAGCTGAAAATTCATGAACTGTGTTCAAGATTTTGAAGCACGTGGTACAAAGCGATGTTAGCTTTTGAACACTGATTTTAACAATCTTCATGAATTGACATAGATCTATTTCTAAAAACAGTCACTTTAAAAAAATTGCTCTCTTGGATGGGGAAGGGATGGAAATGGATGCTTCCTCCAGCACAATTTGAAGTTTCAGATCCATTCCTGAAAGTTTCCTTGACCTAGCTTGACTAATTTGCACTAACCTATTTTGTTAAGAAGTAGCCTACCCTTTCTTGGACACTTTCTCAATTTCTACCAGGTGGATGGGAATATTTCCAAATATTGCTAGGATTATTCCTGTACTGGCGTTGCAATCATCAAACCATCACTCATTTCATGACAAAAGAGAGAATTGTGTGTTTTATTCATGTTTTATTTCAAGAGTATAGTGTTCAAGTCATTCACTGGCAATATAAATTTTATCTTTTGAGTATCCATGTTAACAAAATGATGAATGTCACATCAAATTGGAAAATATCAACAGACAAAGCTGAGCAGAACTATCAAATTGGCACACCAAGGAAAAAGTCTAGAATGACAGTCTGTCATTTCAGAAAGTAGTTTTCCATTTTCCTACTTTAGAAAAAGTCTTCAATATAAAAGAAATGGAAAAATAATGGGATTTTTTTTTATTTGACTGTAAAAGATATAAATACCCTGGGTAAGTCTTCACTGTTGGGTGGAAAAGCTGAAAAGCCCCTCATCTAGAATGTTGCTGTTTAATCTAGGCAAGATTCTTTGAATATGTAAATAAAATTACCAAAACAGGAAATGATTAAAATAAAAAAATCAAGTTTTGTTTATTATAATTTCTATCTGCTTGAGAAGTATCACCAAAATATGAAAAATACAAAACTTAACTATTTAATTGTTTGTTGTAACAGAGAAATTATCCTTCAGGAGTTCTATACATGAGTACACATCCTACAAGAACAAAAAGCATGACCATTTGCCAAAATTCTTTTGTCTATAAAATATTCACTTTATTTGTTTTGTTCTGTAGTCCAGATTAACTACTAATTAGTCAAAAGTATTGGAGGTGAGTTACAGTTGACTTTAGAGATTATAGTACTGAGAGGTTGTGTAAACTTTTTCCTCATTTATTTTTTTGGCTTTTTTTATGAGGTCTGAGTAAATACTAAAGAAGCCAAGGCTGTATCCAGGATTTTGTTTTTGAGGGGTTTGCAAATTTATAGCCTTTTTTTTCAAAAAATATTCTATTAGACACAATTTATTTTTACAAAAATATATGTATTTTGAACACTTTCTTCTGATAGTTCTTTCATTTTGCTTCTCTCGTATCTGAAAAAAAAATCAATCACAATTCTTTTCTTCTTTATTTTTTGCTCTAAGACTCCCTACTTTTTTGTAATCTATTTCATCATAATTCACTATCATTTTCTTCACATTACTACCTATCTATCATACCTTTTACTCGGCATTTCATAGCTTTCTACCTTTCTGATTTCTCACATACAGTTTTTTTCTCTCCTATTATATTTTTCCTACCATTTCCCTAAAAGAAATGTTTTTTAACATTTTCCTCATTCCCATGATTTTACCATACAACATTTTCATCGTTCACTTTCTAGCTACTCATGGTGCAAAGGATTGTTCCCGTTCATTAGGCCTATAACTATCATTAAAATACAAATTTGCAATACATTTCATACATTTGTAAACTTTAAAACACACTCTCTTGACTACATTTACTCAACACCATTTTTTTTTTATATGAAATTGGTAATATGATGTAATTGCATTTTAGGCAGAGGTATACACAGGATCCAGGTGAAAAATAATAAATATAGGCTAAGTAAGAATTATGAATACTATTATAAATACCCCGAGGAGGATAGGCTCAGGGTTTCCCACCTATAACACGAAAGTGCGTTTTTAGCACTATATCATTATGTTTAGCACTATTTTAGCACCATTACAGTCAGTTTGTTTTACTATAGCATCGAAAATCGCTGTGTAGCATGCACATTTGGGCAATTGTGGCATTTTAGGAACTGACCATGGTGGCAACTCTGAATAGGCTGGGTATAAAAGGTTCTAGCTGGTCCTGTATTGTGAGATGGTTTGGGATGTCTGCTCTATCATAAGTTACTTTCTCGGTCCCTATCCCCGACGGGGAAATCCTCTTGTGTGGTATTAGGATGGACCTTCATGAGTTTTCCTTGCCAAAAACTGGGACTGGTATTGTGCTGCAGCCTGCAGGTGACCCTAGGAGTGGTGCCCCTTAAGGAAATTATTGCCTAGTAAATGATACAGCATTTTCACTGGATTCTGACAAATGGATGACTCTTCTGTATTTTGTTGTTTTTGGTTGCTTTTTTTTGGGCTGAAAACTTCCTCCTAGCTAAGTTATCTGTTATGGGCTGCTCCCTGTGGTAACATAATATTTGTAGACATGAATATATAATGAGTTGGAGGTAATAGATTTTATACTGTCTGTGCAGGATTTTGACTCTTGTTGATAGAAGAGCATTGCCAATTGTGGAAAACCATGTTGTGACGAGATGGGCCCAGGATTCCACAAAACCTCCATTCAATTGGAGGTCCCAGGGACTTATTAATGTCCAGCTTACACACTTTTTTTAGACTTGAGAAGATACGTTACTGCTTGAGAATTATATGTTAAACAGTACTGCCTTTTTATGACAAACAAATAAACGTCTGTTTCACTGTCTAATAAATGGACTTATCCCCATTTTGAACGTTTATTTGTTCATCATAGAAAGGCAGTGTGGTCTTTGAAAAAAATACCTAAATGAAGGTATTACGTCAAAAACACGGTCGTGTATATAGTGAGATGTGACCAGTCAAGCATATAACTATAAATTCAAAAAACATTTCTTTTGCAATTAGAAGAAGAAAAAAATGTTGCTCCCTTCATTAGAAATTCAACTTTCATTTAGGCAATAACAAAGAAGAAACTTGCAACCTCAAGACGTTGGAAGAACCCAGTTTTTTTTTAACTTTGTCAGGCAAATCTAGGGAATGAACTGAAAGTTGTTATTTGTTTTGTATAAATATATTAGTTTTAATTTAATAATGTTTCTGCTGATGACAGCTAACCTTATTGATTATTAAAATGAGAAAAAGAAAAACAGGTTTTTCAAACTTAAAGTAAGAAGCAACATTAAAAACTTGAACAAACAGAAAATATTATTTATATGAAACGAACTGCCCGCTCCTCAACATCTTGCTCTTTATGCTAATTTTTTTTTCTTACTTTAAAAGTAGAGTTGTGACAAAGAGTCAAACTTTAGTGATATATCTCGCAGTTATATACTTCTTTATATATTTCCAACAGTATATATTTAGCAGTGATATAAGCAGGAAGCTTTTATTTATCTTAAGTGTTTTGTGCCAGCCCAAAGAACGAAATTGTGAATTGTTTGTCACTCGCCTCTATATTTGCCAACATGAGGCACTTTTTTCAATTTTGCCAACCCAAGAGCTGATGATCTTGATATATTATATTGTGCTAAAAATATACTACTATACATATGAATACGTAAACATATTCTGATTATTGAACTTCTATCAAGATCTAGCTTGGGAGCTCTGTTATATTTTTAGTACATTTTTATTTATGTTTTTTGTTTATGCTTTATGTATTTGTTTGATTATTCATTTTATTGCAGGGGGGATCGACGTCAAGCTTGTACCGGCCGATGACACGAACGGAGCCATTCCACTTCCACGAGGTTCGAAGTAATATAAAAGAGGAAATTAAACCTTTGTTTCAATGGCTGATCGAAAAAGTATCTTCAAAACGTTTCAAATCGGCTAAAAGTAAGTAAAATCTTATTCTGTATATAGTACAGTCAATATAAGGTTTGACCGCAAACACAATTGCAACAGAAATGAATTTTTACACCATCTTGTAAAGAAAAAAAAACTGTACAACATATCAAAGGTTGAGAAACCTAGCGGGATGCAAAATTAGTGTTTTTTTAGCGTTTTGTGTTTTATTTTTTCGTTTTTAAGCCTAAATTTTCGATTTTCTCAAGGCTTAGAGTTTACTTCATGGGAAACACATTTCTGATGTAGTTTTATGTGCTGAACTCGAATATTACATCAGATTTAAGATACGGTGAACCAAAAGTGTTTCACATTCATCACCATTCACCAAGTTCGCGATTCTATTATAACATAGTCGTTTGACCCATTTCTTGAGTAGTTTTATGCGATGAACTCGAATATCACATCAGATCAAGGATATGTTCAACCGACAGTGTTTTCATATTCATCACCAAAAGGTTTTTTCATCCAAAATAATCAATCATCTCTTAATGTATTAACTGACTAAAAATCACAGGTAACAAAAAATCACATTGGTAAAAGGCAGGCAACTTTTCAAATGACTTGCGACATTAATCACTGGCAGTGTAGTTTGAAACTTCGTCGTCGAGATCGTCGATGAGATCTTCTGATTTGGGAAATTATCACATTCTGCTCCCTGACAAGTTTTGCACACGAGAGTGCAAGACATGCCGTTTCTGACACAAGTGCACCGAGCAGAGGTGGAGTTTGAACGGCAGGAACACTTAACAATCTTAAGAAGTTGGGGAGGTGCTGGGGGTAGGTCCGTCATCACAGGGTATAATGTACCATTTCGGTCCTTCCAGCCCCACTCTTGAGGGTCCAATTCTAGATTACGGTCGTCATTCCAGGCGTGTACCTGAAAGTAAACTCTATAGCTGTGAAATGCTGCAGAGTTGGATGTGGGAGGTAGCTGCTCTGGGTGAACAAAAGCCGTTGCTGTGACGAGCTTTCTTTCGAAGAGCTGCTTTCGAAGCTCGTTCAGATTTCCCCCCTTCCTTCCACCATATATTATAAGAAGTGCGTCTTCTCCGGCTTCCTTGACTTCGATTTTGTTGCTGCCTTCTTCATGAAAGACCTTGGCAGATGCTCGAAAACTTTCGTCTTCTATCACTTTTTTCAGGGTAAGACTTTTCCAATGTTGTGGGACACGTGATGTAGAATCACACCCAAGGAATGCATTGGCAAAGAGGATCAGACCACATACTTCTTGGCCTAATCTTTTTTTCACCTATTTCATGAACATCCCAGCACCTTTGCTCTTTATTTTTCTTTGGCTCTGGTGCAAAGTACACCTTGTTAGTGGAGACATCACAGTGGTAGCAGAGAAGGACCAGAAGATCTGTATCTTCTCCAATAACGGCAGTTACCTTCTGTTAGCTGATTCGATAGCAGCTTTTACAATAGGCACGTCTGCATCACTGGGGGCTTGGACTACAAAATAGCCTTTTTGCGGAGATGAACTGCAAGCGCACTAATGAATCTTGACTTTTTTTTCTTGTTCCCGACAAATTCTTCTTTCTTAACTTTCAAACGCATGTCATTCGTGAAGAAAACCTCGCGACCAATCGTTCGATTACGATACGAATGGGCCATATCTTTGATGGAGGTCCCACTATCCATACCCATCGAAAACTACAGTTGCGCCAGGTACTTCCGCGAAATATACAAAGAGTAGCTCTGTATGATACCCGCATACGTGTTATTTTTTTATCCATGGGACTGGGTGCAATAGAGATCCGCCGTCAAGTACGTAGTTGTGTCCCGTCCCGTTCAGCACCGCACACACGGAATTTCTTCGAGTTTGCATGCAAGTGCAATGGTCTTGGCGAATTCGGCCTTGTTCGGCACTCTCGGCATAAATCAGCAGTCAAACAGAGCAGCGGGATACGAACAAAGTTCATACCGGAAGCACTCTGATTCAGGAACTCTTGTCCTTTTGGGCTAACGCAATGAAGCGTTGGAATTAGCAAGCTGGATCCAGTCGCTTGCAATCTCCTCCAGCTGTTTGCTTTGGTTGTTATCTGGACTGCCTGTTCCTTTCTTCGGAAGACAAAATCCTTCGCCACTTTTCCAGTCATAGCATCAAGGATTTTTAGCCCCGACAGCTTCGCACAGTCAACGTTTGCAGATTCATATGCAGTTCAAACCGGTAGCAATGCTTCTAAGTCTGGGTATCCCCTCCGAATGGTGAGCCATTTTCAAAGTACGTGACCATCGCCTGCGTATCCTTGAAGTCTCGTTCTTGTCTCTGGGGCCTGCGTTCTCCTTGTGCTGCTCGCTTGTCCCATAGAGAATTTGCGTCAGATCTTCCATTAGGAGGTTAACAGCAGAGCAGGTTGGGCGTGCTAAACCCACAGCGACCTCTGGGTTTCGGTCATGCCCGTACCCCTAGTCAGTCCGCCTGCTGTTTTCAACGAGCGTATAAAGCTCTTGTTCAATAACTAGATCCGTCGACAAGCCAGCCCAATAGCGATCAGACTCGTCTGACGACGTGCATTCCTTGTTGGAATGAACTATGAACAGTAGGATTGGGTTTCTTCAAGCTTCACCATCTTCTGAAGGTATATTCGGCACGATTTGGCATAGTTTTGTTGTGACCACATGGCCGCAAGAAAAGGTAGCATTTCAGACACAGACTCTAGGTGTAAGTCCCAAAGCCCCATCCGCTCAGCTTTGATGAAAGAACGAAGTATCCCAACCATATTCATAAGCTGAAACCACAGCTTTGAAGTTCTGTGCTCAGACAGATCAAGTATCTTCTGGTCGACGAAACCTTTGATCCGCTTGAGTGCAGGATTTTCTTCAACCTCCGTCATTGTTGCCTCTCCATTCATTAGCTTGCTGTATAGTGTTTTAAGGTCTGCAACTTCTTTGGTGCCTAACTTTGTCTCAGGTTCCTGAACAGGGATCATCGTCAAATAACTCGGAGAGCAGCACGGCATGTAGAGCACTATCAACTAGCAAGAGACCTCGAACAGCTCGTGAAATAGCCTTTCCACTTAGGAGATGGGGAACAGTGTTTGGGCATATGCAAAATCCAGGACTTCGCGGAGACCGGATCCTTCCATTGTGTATCCTATGCATCCAATAAAGCTCATGGTTGTGTGAAAAAAACCCACCGAGTTTCAGAACTACTGCTGAGAGCTCACTTCCTGGTTCAGAAGCCTCAACCATTTTCATAGCTTTCCACCACAATGGCTGATCGAAGGTCACGACTGGGACGAATCCATTGCGTTTAGCTTGGCGAATTTCTTGTTTGGTGATGAATGTGAAACACTAACGGTGGGACATAACTTGATCTGATGTGATATTCGAATTCAGCACACACAAAACTAGTTCAGAAACATGTCTCCCATGAAGTAAATGCTAAGCTCTAGGATAACGGAAAATTTCCGCTAAAAAACAACAAAAAACAAACGGAAAACGCTAAAAAACACTTTTATTTTGCACCCCGCTGGGGTTTCTCAACTTTTGATATGTTGTACAGTTTTTTTTTTTCTCTACAAGATGGTGTAAAAAATCATTTCTGTTGCAATTTGTTTGCGGTCGAGTCTATTTGATGCTAGATTGACTGTACTAATATTTCTAATGTAGCAATACCAAAATTTTTGTGATTATTTTTTTGTGAAATTGCGATTTGTACCCATGAACCCGATATGCTTAATTGTATGTAAAATAAGTTTTTTCGCAGCTCAGTTGGCTCTGAAGCTGCTAGAGAGTTCCACTTTTTTTCCCATCCCCTTTTTTTTATCTTGGAAATTTGTCGAAAAACAGAACTTCTGGTCAAGATTCTACCATAAAGATATATCCGCTGACTGCGAAGAGGAGGGAAATTTCCTGGGACAGATTTGAAGGACCCTCTTAGAAACCTGAAAACATATGGAAAAAAAAAATGAAAACGTCTCATAGCCTTCGCAATTGCATGGACTTAGTAAAGAATGACATTCATAGCATTGTATTAAAATCTTAAGATGCTCACTTTAATCAAAAATGGTTGAAACCCTTAATAGATATCCTTCTGGGGTTGGTGTTATACGCAACCTTAGGGAAAGATTCCAAATTATATAAATTTTTCTCCCTCGAAACAGGAGCCTTCACATGTATATTTCTGTGCAAAGTAAAATTATTAGCACCTATTTTTTTCAAAATGTGTAGCGTGCAAAGATTTTTTGCCTGCGTTATTGAATGGCTCGAAGTGCGTCGGCCCCAAGCCTCTTCTCCTCTAAAATTTGAAGACCTACACGGAGTGAACCTCTTTTGACTCATGATTTTAAAATCACTAAAACAGAGACTTTATTGGATTATTTATAGCAGAAAAGTGAATTAGGAAGGATTCTTGCTCAAAGATTTCAACAATTAAAAGTAATTAGTTTTACAACGGTTGATATTATCGATCGTCGACATAACCGACTCATACGACGTGGGAAACCCTTATAAAATTACTAAATATTTTCTGTTTAAGACCAGTAAGGCAGAGATCTCTATGGACTCCATTTTGTCTTTTCTAACACCATGACATATAGGCGATTGGTACTAATCTAGTTGTATAAGATGAGGAAATCTGTTCCCCCGCCCCCACCCCTCCTCACTAGCGATAAAGACAAAACCGAAAAGTATTTCCTTTTGCATTTTAGCACTAGAGGATTTCAGTGAGCAATCAGGGCCATGGAGTTGGAGTCGGGGATATTGAAAATGTCTGGAGTTGGAGTCGGATTCGGTTATAAACTTATAACCGATTCCACAGCCCTGTGAGCAATACTAATTTAGTTTGATTTCACCAAAATGTTAGCATGACGCTGTAGCGTTGACTGGTAAAGATTGAAGCGTCTCCTATCTATTAATTTATTTTCTTATCACTTCTTTTAGAATGAATGGCTGTGGAAACTGAGTGGAGTTTATGCAATTTTAAGGATCAGAGTGTAACCCTTGCCCTCTTTTACTCTGAGACACCCCTTTGCCTTCCATAATCTTGAATCAAAATTTAAAGATAGGTAAATCTGTCAGAGGTGTTGAAAGGTAAAAATAAATGTGCCTCTAGTGGGGGGGGGGTAGGGGTTGATCCATCTAGTCCCGAGGGTAGGGACCTCATCTCACTCGAATGGTTTACTCTTCACAGATTTATTTTTTAGAAAATATGGGGATGTAGCATCTTGTTGAAACTGGAACATAATAGGAATTCGGATCGGTATATAATTTGCCCCATTACCCATCCACGTCCTTCAACAAATGGTCCGTGAAAAACTTGGTATAAAAACAAGACAGGATCCCAAATTGTTGCCGTCGAGGAAAGTCCCAATTCCGTCCGAAAATGTCCAAATCAAACTGTGGAATCTAAGTCATGATTCAGTGAAAAACGAGCCAAGTCCAAGCCCTGGTCTGACTTAGTGCAAAATGACCTTAGTCCTGACTTCATATAAAAACGAACTGAGCCTTGATTTGGTACAAACAAGCTAAGCCTATATTTGTGCAGAAACAAGACAAGCCCCGAATCGGTGCAAAAAAGGACAAATCCAGACTCAGTGTAAAAATCCTAATCAAAGCCGCAATTGGTCCTCTTCCCAGTGATAATTTTTTTAGCAGAAGATAGGCATCTGGAACTTGTTTTTCACTAATGTCGTTTTTTGTCATAACCATTGAAAAAAAAAGTTAAATAACCGATCAAGTTCACGGGAAACAGCGAGATGTGTTTGTTAGAATAAAGACATTTGCGATAGTTAGTTTAGTTTAAGTATTTCGAAAGAACACTTTTTTTTTTTAGTACCATTTTTATTCTGAATTCCATTCCTTTCAAAATTTTAGAAAATTGATGGCAGTTTTGAAGCAATAAGTTTTGTTTTATAGATTGAATTATTGAATTGAATTAAATTAAAAATTAGCTATATTTTGAACAATGTCTTGTTTTGGGCCAAAACGATCTAAGAAAAAAAATACTGCTCTAAGCTAACGAGACTAACGAGGCCGCGAGGCCAAACAATTTAGAAACAAGATAGTTTAGTCTTGTAAGTTCTGTCACTTTTTTTAGGGTTAATGAAAGGGCCCTTAACTTTTAGGGTTCTAAACATTGCCATGTTTTCACCTAAGTTTTGAGATCTTTTGGTTTAGCCAGTGTTGTCGTGTGAATTAATTCTTTCTTCTTTTGAAGTTTATTGACAGTCCTCATGATTTAAGCATAGTGAAGTAAGACTCTACCATATCTTTATTAAGAATTTTTCAAGTCTTTAGGTCGAAGTCAATAATTTCTTAGACCACACTGCCGTTTCATTTAGTTACAATTTAGTTTAAACAAATGAAAATTTAGAAAAACGAGTATAAATATTTTAAACAAATACAGTTGACACAAACAATAAAAAAAAACAAAATTTTAATGATGTACAAAAAGTCCCAATATTTTGGCTTCATATCCGGAAGCCTTAATCTAAAAAAGGCTTCCGGAAGTGAAGCCGAAATATTTAGATTTCGGCGTAAGAAAACGTAACAAAATTCTTATAACAAATTTATTGATGTGTTTTTTTCGAGGGGCTAATAACTGACCGTCGCAGGTGTCCTTCCTTCGTGCCTCCGGCTGTGCCTCCGTGCCTCCGGCACACCTGAAACAGCGTGTTCCTGAAAGCGAAGGAACACAGTTTTATCTTTGGCTTATGGAAGCGTACGGCGCGTTTTTTTACGACAGCAAACTTTCTCCTCTTGAGAGGTTATCTTTACTTGGTCGTGTTGTTTAGTGCGTTTGACATTGGAGATCCTGGGTCCTAAAAAGTGGACATTATGCTTTGAACGAGAATTTTATTACCACAAACCTTTACTATTGCCTAGAGATAAATATGCATTCCCTAGTGCTTTCTCATTCGTCGATTCAAACGGCTTGGGCTCGAACGTCTTTTCAAACTCTCCGACATGAATAGCCAACCGTGTGAAGACTTTTTTAGGAAGATGCGGTCTCAAACCAGCATTTACAGTACTGTAATAAAACTTTTTCGTTCCTCCAACTTCTACATCGAATTCGTCGATATGAAGTATAACGGATTTGAAGCTCAATATTCCAATGAACAGTTGTCCTTGCCTTACCCAAGGCCAAGCGAGTTAGATCCATTGGTGTTGTGTCTGTCAGTTCCGATTTTTCTTTTGCCCGGGGACGATGAAATCAAGCTCGAGTTAGGGCGAGCTCGTATTGAAAAGCCAACGAATAATGAAAGCCTTGATACCCGACGACGTACTTTCTGCTTTCGGTCACCAAGTACCGAATGTTCGTCTTTCTGTACTTCACGACAGTGACTCAGACGATGACTCAGAGGAAAATACTCTGTCCGATAAGCAGGAAAAGGCTTCCGTGACTGACACATGAATCGGGCTCGGAAAGTGACGGCATCTTTGAAGATTTACCATTGATTGCTCACTGTGTGAAACACCAAGTTGATAAAAATTGGGTTAGTGAGCCTGTGACGAACGTGAAGAATTCTAGGTTTTGTCCTTGTCAAGACTTCTGACGGCTCCATAACATCAATAAAAAAAATCCACGCTGTTGTGGCTTCTGAGGGAAAGCTCTGAGAAGCTGAGTAGTGACCGATTAAAACGGGTGATGGTCCAGGGCCGACGAGTAGGACTACGTGAGTCGCCACAAACCAATGCAGAGATCGGTGTGAAATCGGAATTTCGTATTGGTGAATGGTGCGTTTACAGACCGGTTGGCAGGGAAAAGAGAGTATTAGTTGGGCGGGTCATACAGTTTGGCTACTTGTCTGGGCGAAGATGCCACTCTGTTGACAACGCAGAATATGGCGATGCCGTTCCCTGACGACATAAGAATTCTGTGCCAGTGGTTCCGGCTGAATGCTGATCTCACATTAACTGCCGCATTGGTAGACCAGGGTTACTGTGACTCCAGCCCTGTATATCATGCATTCAGCAGAACCCGTTTCTATGGAAATCAGCACCAACATTGTCTTTGGCTTTGACTCAGACGTCTTCACACAAGCTGAATTCATTTATCCAGAAGAAAGGGTTCCACTTTTTCGATGTCTCGTCAGCATCGCAATCATCATGTTAAAAATGGCACCTAAACCCAAAACTGACCTCAATACCATAACCCACCACCATCGCCATGTTCTGTGTGTCAACAGAAGGAATTTTGTTTAACATTTTTCAGAGGTAGTTATTATTTTTTTTTCCCTCCCCTCCTCCTCTCCACTCGGGGATATTTTAATACAAAAACATATAAATCTTACAACTTTATACATTATCATATCACATAAACTTTAAAAAAAAACAATTATTATATACCAGTCAATGTATTAGTGGACATGAAGGCACACTACCATTTAACTTTTTTCTTGCCAAATATCTATCGCTCCCCCCCCGTTCCAGGGTGTCCTTCCCCCTCTAGGAGTACGCTTTTCCCGTGGCATTTTTACTTCAATTTCTTAAAATTCATATCCTTCTTTTTTTCTTTTTTTTTTCAGCCCTTTTTACGACCAACCTTAATCAACAAAAAACCAAAAATAACCTAAATACCGACGTGCATGAGGGCACAGAACTGAACAGAATCTTGAACCATGTCTCCTACGGACGAGGAGGCCACCCACGGCGGGGCTGTTCCTTCCAGCTCAAGTGCGTGTCCCCCCCCCCCCTCGTCCCCCATTCGCTTGAGTTCTTGATATAATTTTATGAGTGTCGAATGCATTCGGAGATCTAGGGCAGCGGAAGCGATGAATACCATCGGAAAACTTGTTTATGCTCAGTAGAAGACTTAGTGTTTATACTTGTGCTAACCGAGCTTAGTTTGATTTACTGAAGCTCATTTGTCCAGTTTCTTAGGGTTGTCATTTGAGCTGTGATTAATCGAGTAAGATGATTACTGAAACGTACCAATAAATATCTGAGAAACTAGTTTTTTTTTAGTTGGTTGCTTTACTTAGCGCTTTTTACTTATAACTCCGTAGTAACAATTTTTTTTCTGACTGTTGCTTTACAGTTTTCTCTTCAAATACCCAAAGGCCTGGGTTTAATACCAAGAAAGTTTGGATTCTAAGTACATTCGGGAAAAAGGGATCTGTGTTTCTTCCGGATTCTTTCGTGTCAAAGCAGCAGATTCCTTTTTTTTTTAGTACAATTAAGAATCCGGGATCCAAGGTGCGTCCTTGGCACAGCCACTAAACAGAAAAGCAGGTATGATAAAAGGGAAAGGGACGTGTGAAGACGTGATAAAAGGCAACTTTTTTTAACCGCTGGCCAAGCCATAAATTTAATAGGGCTGCGGAGCGTGACGTCAATTCTTGGGCGGGAAATTCAAATACGATGGAACGTGGATGCGTAGACACGGTTTTTTTTCGAACTTTGGCGAATTGTTTTGGCCTAAAATATTTGTCGTAGATCCTACTAATCCACCAGAACTTTTCACGTCGAAATATTCTAGGAATATTGACAATCAGTTGTTAGTTACAACTAGAAACCACGTTTCACGGTACCTTGAATTTCGCACCTTGCTTTTTACGTCATCACCGCGCAGCCCTATGTTGTATAACTTAAAAAAAAACCGTGTTCCGAGATTTTTTTTTGAAAATTCGGGATTTTTTTTTGAAGAAAATCGGAATTTTATTTTTGAGCAGGTGGCAACGCTGCATGTGTAATAGGAAAAAGTGACACCATCAGTGCCATCAGTAAGGGTTACCCTAGTTTTTGCATGGATGTCAACAACTTGCAGGTCCTCCGTTCTTCTTCTTTAGGTACATATCAGTTTGTTTTCCGTCTTGGGGGTTCTTTTCCTTGCCAAATAAACCCGTAAAATGATTTTTTCATAGTTTTAAAAGATCGCTTTTGAAGGTGCTGAAATATTCGACAGATACCGAATAACAGGCAAGCTGTATATATTTACATATTGCACCCTTTGGAATATTTTATAAGTTTCCTTCCCTGTCCATTTTTAATGCCCTCCGGCGTGCCTCCGTGCCTCATGCCTCCAGGTGTCCCTCAAAATGCCCAGTTGTTAACCCCTCGGTTTTTTTTAAAGTTATTTATTGTTTAAAATTTTACACAATTGACATCAGCATATGAAACAGTTTTTCTGATATAGGCTGTTTGCAAGCAGGGTTGCCAACGAGGGTTACGTTCGTACCGTTTTTTGGTACATTCTAAATAAAAAACGGTACGTTTTACGTTACGGTCCTAAAAACGTTACATTTTTTGTTACGTTTTTGATTTATGGTAAAGCAATTATGTTACGCTTTTACATAATGAACAAGTTTCACATTTTCTGAGTAATCTATTTTTCCCCCCTTGAAAAAAATCCGCTATTCCCATTTTAATTACACTGACATGAGTATCGACATTCTTTCACATCGCGGTCATTTAGTCTTTATCACACAATCACTCCGGCTATTCGAATGAGAAAATACCCCACTTCGCATACTAAGTTTAAGAACATTCTCTCTCATGATGAGCATAAGTTATCATTTGCTTAGAGACAAGTGACAAAATTCAGTTAGTCACCAACTTTCATCAGTTGGGTTTTGAACTTGAATCTTGTTCCGTAAGCAGTCATACTGAAATTATATTGAGAAGTAACAAACTGAAGCCAGGAAGGAAATTTTTAATAAAACAGGTAAATAATAATAGAAGCTATTTTCTTTATAATTTCTTTCTAAATATGTGATTATATATGTATTATTCTTTGGGTAACAACCTCACCCCCCCCATGGCCGTACCTAGGATTTTTTTTCCGGAAGGGGTTTTACTCAAAGATTTTTTTTTCGGGTGGATGGGGGGGGGGGTTACACAAAAAAAACTAAAAAGTGCATACAAAATTTGTTTATATCCATTTTTGTTACGTTTTTACGAGTCAAACAAACATTTTTTTTTGGGGGGGGGGGGTCAAATCCCCCTATCTCCCCCCTCTGGGTACGGCCTTGCCTTCCCCCTTCTGATTGGTTGGACATATATCTGGTTATATAGAAAATTTAGTCTTTTTATATGGGATTATGAACAGCTGATATTAACAAAATATATGAACTGTAATAAATGAGCCATTTTTTGGGTTAACCAAGGCTATATCCAAGCATTGAGGAGGGGGTGGCTTAGGTTGAGCCGGAATTTTCGATTTTCATGCTAGCCTTTTTTCAAGTATCCATGGTCACTTTTTTGATATTATTACCCCCCCTCCCATTCTGAGGTCCCATATATAACTATATTATGTTTAAGAGGTAATTACTTGGCAAAAAAAAAAAAAAAAAAAAAACTGTCGTCCTAATCCAGCAATTGAGACAAATGTGCACTTGAACGAGTGCTCTCACCTTACACATCCATCCAACTACCTAGGAACCAAACAGTATACCCAAACCATCAACCAAATAGAAAAGTCCAAATCCATGCAAAGTTGTCATCAATAAATGTAAGTCGTTGTAAAATTACCCGCAAAAGCACCTTAAATCTAGCAAAATATTTCCAAGTAAAACCTTCCATTTAGGGGCTCATCAGAAGAATACCACCGGCCTTAACGGGTTTCGAGGCTTTACATTCTTTACCCAGCACGGTGGCGCCTCTACCATAAGATCTATGTGGGTAACCCTATGTCAGGTCAAACCTGTGAAATACATGCATACTACTCAAGCTATTAAAAATTACATACAAAAAGTGTTTCAATGTTTCCATAATCAAATCCCAGAGAGTTCTCTGAAAGAGACCATTCTGGAACAAATGAAGACATGTCCAAATGAATCTTTTATTGGTATCTGGAACCAATTACCAATTTAAAGATCCTCAAGCTTGTTTGAAACCCCTAGAAACTCAAACTGCGAGAAATTATATTTAAAATATCATTCAGTATTTCTTTATAATTTTTTATATATATTTACTTAAGAGTTTCATGATACATGAAACTAAATTTTTTGATTGCCAACTAATTTTTTTGGCAGAAAAACCTCTTAAGATCAGTTTTTTCGCTCAGCTTTTACATCTATTTTTTAAAATCTGTGTAATTACTGCATATTTTTTTGCATACCTAAATAATTGGGAATAATAAGCCGAATAAGTAATATTTGAATGTATATTACTATTTCAAGATATGGAAAATTAATTACTTCAAAATTAAAATCATCCGTTTTATTATATATTTTAAAAAAACTAATTTATAATTATTTGAAATATTAATATTTAAATCTAAGAAATGGTCGGAGTGTCCCATCCCATAGCTAGGCTCAAGAATTAACTCTTTGTGGATAATATTTTTTTGAAATCTCAATAAACTCTGCACAATTTTATTACCAAGAGATCGTCCCAGATATCTTTTATTATTTGAAAGGTTATATTTTACGTTGCTTTGGGCTATTTTTTTATTTACCATATATTCATATTCTAATTGACTTAAAAACAGGTCTGCTATGAATGGACTTGCATTCCCACCCATAGGAATACCTACAGTTTGTTTTATATAAATCCCCACTAAATCTTATAAATGTATTAAATAGAACAAATTCCAATAAATCGCATACCATATCCAAGCTATAACATCTTGAATTAATAGTGCTCTCTTAAGAAATTCGTCCATCGGGCTTTTTTATTAAAGTATCATTTTCAAAAATCCGATATTAGACAAAAGAAAAGATTTCTTTATCACCGTTTTCAATTTTTCGAATACTAAATTTAGTGACAAATTTGTATACAAAGTAGTAAAATCAAATGAATCGACTCTTTTAGCTGAAACATTCACCAAAGAATCTATCACTTTGTAACGAGTTTATTAACACTCCAATATGGTTAAAGTAGAAAATTTTTTAATTCCAGAGCAATATGCTTTAAATTTATTTCTAATTTCACCTAAAATTAAAGATAAATCAGTAGCCGCAATTCTGGTTGGACACCTTGCTGCCCCAGCAATAAAACGTGTTTTGGTGGATTTTTGTGAAATTTTATCGTCCAATATAAGAAAGGAAACTGTTTGTCATTATCATTTATTTAATATTGAAATTTTTTTCAAAATTCTTTCTTCTATATTTTCAATTAAACTATTCTCCTCCATATGGGCCTTTTCGTATGTATTTGTTGTTTGTAACTCTTTTGATAAATATCACAATAGAGTTTCTGACAAATTATGGCAAAATTATTGCTAGCCTTATCAACTGGTACAATTATAAATTCATTCTGTAAATTAGCATTGCTTGTTTCATATTGGCATTATAAAATATTGATTTTTCAAAGAATCTGTAGGATTAATTCTATACATGCTATTTCTTACTCTAGTCAAAATCAAATTTATGTATATCCAATTCTGAAATCTATCTTTAGTAATTTTCTCCTTCTTGCACCAATTATCAATAAATACATTTAAATCATTCTTTAATCCCCTAAGAATATCTGCTGGCCTTATGTGGTAAGAAAGACGGAACTTAGCCCCCATTTTCATTATTTTTTGAAGATCACGATGCCTTTATAATGGACAAATCCCCCGTTACAATATGCTTATAATTTGATCCACATACGGTAAAAATTGCTCACAATTACAAACCGGTTTCCAATTACTCCCCTGTCCAGTTTTTTAAGTATTGAATTATAGTTAAAAATCATTTTGACCAATTGTTTTTTGAAAAATTTATATGTTAAAATTGACTACCATTATACACCAATTACATGGAAGGGCATTCTTTACTCTCCGCTGGTTTAAGATTCTTTGGCAAATTAATATCTTTCTATTTGTTTAGAACAAAAAATTAATAGACAAATATAATCTATTATCCTTATTTACAATTTTTTCAGATTTATTATATTTTGAGATAAATTTTGATTTTAGCTAAAATACAAACTGCATCATAAATTAATTTATTTTTTTGAGTTACATGTTGTACTATTTTTTTGCAATCCAGAAAACTTTTTATTAAATTATTCTTTGATAACTTTATTTAAAGATTGTATTAAACTAGTCATTCATTGTTCTCAAATATGTGACCTAAAATCGATTAAAATGCATTTAAATCTAAATCAATTATTTTTTATTATTTTTCCTATGTCCTCTTGATCGGTTTTTTACGTTTAGTGGGGCAATTAAAAGAAGGGTGCTCAGTTAACCCATTGATACAATTAGCAACTACATTTGACATGTCTCCGTATTTCGCAACTCGATCATTTAGCCCAAAAGGATACGCATTACCCAGAGCATGGATCCAATACTCTTCTTGTCTGCGTAATTTATTATTTTTTTTCCTCTTTAGTAAAGTTTTCTAGGTCCAGATTTTCTAATACATTTCATCTTTGTGTCGAAATCTTGTGGATGACATTCTCTCTTGTAATATTCTTTCATTTTCTTTTATAATTGTAAAGTAAGAATTTGATTGGTTATTTTTTTTAATATATTCCTAGGGCTATATCCCGGACCATCAAGGGGGTGGGTGTATTTTTCGGAAAAGGGGCCATGATAGTTGGAAACATACTATAAAAAAGAATTTAATGGTAATACTTGTGTGTTTAGCATGTTTTTTTTTTTTCAGAAAAGGACAATCACTAAATATTATTTGGCTTTAGAAAAAGACAACTGGACTAGTGCCCAGTTTTATGAAGAAGATAAACAGTCTTGTATCTGTTAGGGTGGGCTTAAAATTATGGCAAAATTATTGCTAGCCTTATCAACTGGTACAATTATAAATTCATTCTGTAAATTAGCAATTGCTTGTTTACATATTGGCATTAAAAGCTATTGATTTTTTCAAAGAATCTGTAGATTAATTCTATACATGCTATTTCTTACTCTAGTCAAAATCAAATTTTATCCAATTCTGAAATCTATCTTTAGTAATTTTCTCCTTCTTGCACCAATTATCAATAAATACATTTTAAATCATTCTTTAATCCCCTAAGAATATCTGCTGGCCTTATGTGGTAAGAAAGACGGAACTTAGCCCCCATTTTCATTATCTTTTGAAGATCACGATGCTTTATAATGGACAAAATCCCCCGTTACAATATGCTTATAAGTTTGATCCACATACGGTAAAAATTGCTCACAATTACAAACCGGTTTCCAATTACTCCCCCTGTCCAGTTTTTTTAAGTATTGAATTATAGTTAAAAATCATTTGACCAATTGTTTTTGAGAAATTTTATATGTTAAAATTGGACTACCATTATACACCAAATTACATGGAAGGGCATTCTTTACTCTCCGCTGGTTTAAGATTCTTGGCAAATTAATATCTTCTATTTTGTTTAGAACAAAAATTAATAGACAAATATAATCTATTATCCTTATTTACAATTTTTTCAGATTATTATATATTTTGAGATAAATTTTGATTTAGCTAAAAACAAACTGCATCATAAATTAATTTATTTTTTGAGTTACATGTTGTACTATTTTTTGCAATCCAGAAAACTTTTATTAAATTATTCTTTGATAACTTATTTAAAGATTGTATTAAACTAGTCATTCCATTGTTCTCAAATATGTGACCTAAATCGATTAAAAATGCATTTAAAATCTAATAATTATTTTTATTATTTTTCCTATGTCCTCTTGATCGGTTTTTACGTTTAGTGGGGCAATTAAAAGAAGGGTGCTCAGTAACCATTGATACAATTAGCAAACATACATTTGACATGTCTCCGTATTTTTCGCAACTCGATCATTTAGCCCAAAAGGATACGCAGTACCCCAGAGCATGGATCCAATACTCTTCTTGTCTGCGTAATTTATTATTGGTTTTTTTCCTCTTTAGTAAAGTTTTCTAGGTCCAGATTTTCTAATACATTTCATCTTTGTGTCGAATCTTGTGGATGACATTCTCTCTTGTATATTCTTTCATTTTCTTTTTATATTGTAAGTAAGAATTTGATTGGTTTATTTTTTTTAATATATTCCTAGGGCTATATCCCGGACCATCAAGGGGGTGGGTGTATTTTCGGAAAAGGGGCCATGATATTTGGAAATACTTAAAATAAAGAATTTAATGGTAATACTTGTGTGTTTAGCATGTTTTTTTTTTTTCAGAAAAGGACAATCACTAAATATTTGGCTTTAGAAAAAGACAACTGGACTAGTTGCCCAGTTTTATGAAGAAGATAAACAGTCTTGTATCTGTTAGGGTGGGCTTAAAGTTTACTTAAAAACTGATTCATAGGGACCACGTAGGTTGGGCTGGGGCCCCCAACCCTCCTGAAAACGTAAATTTCTTCGAATTTCTCGGCACTTCATTATTAAATAAATTAAATTATAGGTTTTTTATATCCCCCCTAATGTTTTTAATTAAATCATTTGCAGTTCGTTTTATTAACTCACTGATCTTTTTGTTCCACTTCCCATTTATTCTTTGTTACACAATTTTTTCGATTTGTGAATTATTTTCAACCACTCCCGAATGTTCAATTACTTCCACTTTTATCAGTATAGCACAACGGTAAGAGCACTTCCTGAGACTTTCTTTAACTTAGGTTTTAATCTTGGATGAGACACGATATTTTTTTTGTAATTGGAAAATTAAAAAATTTGAAAATATTTTTTTTCCAGAATCTATAAACATAAGTGAAAATTACGGGCAAAAAATCGACTCGTTTTTTTTGAAAAATTTGATTTGTTTTTACTTAGTTTTCCTCAATTCATTGACTTATATCGTTTATTGCATTTAAAAACCTAGATAAATTTGGTGTTTATGTTATGTAAAACCCAATACTTTTTGCACCCCTCGTGTTCATTTATATTCATATATTCTTGAGAAAAAAACAATTCTCTACTTTTTAGTTCATTTTGAAAATGAGTTTTTTTTTTTTTTTTACCTCCCCTAAAAATTCTTTGTACGTGCCTGGACTTGTGAAACCCATCAAAACAGCCTTAGGCTAACATTTTGGGGTTGAAGTGTGTGGTTGAAGAAGTAATCTTCTTTTCTTATCTTGCTTTCTTTTGGTTGGGAGTTATGATTCAAATTAAAAACAGAAAAAAGGTGTTTATGTAAAATAATTGCTGTTTCGTATAGGAACTGAAGACACAACGATCAAAATATTTTTAGTTCGATAAAGTAAAAACAAAACAAAAATTCTGTCACTCGGAATTCCTCAAATCTTCATGTTGGAGTGACGCAAATTTAGGCTGGAGGAAGTGAGACTGAGACCGAGCCAATCCCTGACCCGAGTTCAGGGGAGATCCCGGATACTCTTGTAAGGAAGCAGAGAAAGTGGAAAAAGTGAACTCCCACGTTAAGCATGTTTCCTAATTGATTTTGCTTGCTTCCCTGTATAAGTATATAATATGTTGTGTCTTATACCTGCATAAAAAGTAAGATTTAAATTAAGCCCTAAACGATTATCTGAGTTGTTTATTTAAATTTTGCTAAATAAAAATGCAATCTTTGCTTGTCTTTTTCTTCAAAGTATCCTAAATTACATCCAAATCAAAGACAAACTGAGAACAAACTAAGGTACAACCTTGTCCGAACTTGAGCAAATGCACACTATGCATAATATAGCCTACGCATGATTTTTTTTTTTAATTTCTCCACATTCTTGAGGATTTTTTTTTTAGGTGAAAGAAGATCAATTTAATGGTTTATTTTAATTTTTTTCTTGCGTGAAAACAAAGTGTCATTCAAACTTGCTAGATAAAAAGGCCAAATTGCACCCGAATCAACTCGATTTTTTCATTGCATAGCTGTTTTTGATGCTAAAGTAAAAAGGTGTCCAATTTATTGATATTTAGAAAGGAGGAGGGGGTGGTTTTCAAAATTTTTAGTTAATATACAAAAAGGCATCTTTTTAAAGTTGGAGGGAGGATTAATTAGCGACGAAGACAGTGACGAAGACCACACTGCCTTTCCATCATAAACAATAAGTAGAACAATAGGGACATTTTTATATAAAACAGTGGAACGCATGATTGGATTTTAATGTGAGTTTCTTTTATATTGTTTTTTTTCTTTTGTTTTGCTGAGGACGGCCCTTGTATATAGGGTTCGAAATATTCATTTAAAGTTGCGTTCCAGTGTCTTATATAAAAATTCTCCTATTGTTCTATTTATTGTTGATGAGGGGGATTTTTAATGAGAATACGGGAAAATATATTTTTATAATTAAACAGGCAACAAATGTCCTCCCCCCCCCCCCCTTTTAGTACGGTCTTTGATAACAAAATTAGGGCACCCAGCCTTGAAAAGAGACTTTCCTGTCAAAAGTTACGAAAAGTTACGTTTTAAAGAGGTTGGACGTTACGAAAATTTTTTGTTCTGGCGGCAACCCTGGTTGCAAGTTATGTTACACACGGGGAGGCGTCGCTCATCTCGCGTGGCAGTTTTCCAAGATTTTGTTTTCAACATGGTCTCGATCTAATCCTAGGTAATCAAATTAATGGCTTTATCTTGTTACTGTGGCATGTGGTAATTTGAATTATCATTGTAATTCCTCGCTAGCCTCCTCGTTCATCATAGTCTTATTTCAGGGCCGTCTCTTGGCAAGGTTGTAGGATAGGCAAGGTGTATTTCTCATACCCAAGCTGTAGTTTTTAAACGATATCTTTTTCTTACGCAGAAAACGAAAGGTATTTGAATCCTAATCTCTTTTTTTTAACTGATGTGCAAAAATCTAAAAAAAAAAAAAAAAAAAAAACGCCGCGCTTATCGGCATCAGCTGTGAGTAGAAGATACAAAATATGACTACATTTTTTTTGAAATTCAACTTGCATCTCTTGCATCTACTATTTGGTCCATCACTTAAGGGTCTAAATTGTGTGGAAAGGTGTCAATGCGACATTTTTGCTTCAAAATGAACACTATTGAATAAATTTATTTTTCACCATAACTATTGATTTCTGAATAGGCCCATTTGTATTATTTTATGAATATATGTGAACAGCGATTCTCTGTATGAATAGATGTATTATTTTCTATGTAGATTATTTTGTATCCATTTTTCTGTTCTCTGTTGAAAAAAAAAAATAATAAAGATCCAGAAGATTTTTTTTTTATGACTGGATGAAAAAAAATGAATATTCCGGGAGGATAACTGCCAACCGTTCCTCAGCGGTATATACGAAAGTTAGAAGAAAACATTTAGGAAACACGGAAGGAAACATTTTCTGGATGAAAATGTGAAGGAAACAACGTGGAAGCCAGCAGAAAAAAAAACAACAAATGGAAACCTAAATTCTAAAGAATTGAGAAACCAAACAACGCGGAGAACCAGCAAAAAGAGTAAAAAAAAAAAAACATAAAAAAAATCCAAAATCAGCAGAATTAAAAATGTCAAAGCACAAAAACCTAATTTCAAAATCGAACTACTCGCCAATATCTACGATTAGGAATGAGCAATAGTACTCGCACAGTACTAATTAAATGACTGAATTGGTAAAAATTCTTTCATTCACTAGGTAAAATCAACGCAATTATGTCACACCGGGCAAAAAAGTACGTCACACGTTGTTCAGTGTTAATCACTGCTTGTTTTGCACTAGCTCTTTTGGCATATGAGTTTTCTTTCCAATTTTGGTTTTGTTTCTCGTTCGTGCTTGTTTTTTTGTGTTGTTTATATAAATTTTATTTTAATAAAATTTTAACCTTGACATAAGTAATATTTTAATTTGTTCTAGACCCATACATGCACATAAGGACATATGACACACACCCTTGTAGACGAAAACAAGTAGAACAAAAATATACAACTATGATAGATAATGTGCAATCCCTTGTGCAAATGGAAATTCAAATTTTGTGCTTTCAGCTTAGAGTGTTTTAAAAGAGGATCCAGTCAAAGCAAGATTTTTATTTTCCGTTTATCTAGTAACGAAAGACAAGATTTCATTCGATGGGGGTGGATGTTTTCTTGAAAATTTGCAAATTTTACGAAAATCTAGGAACTGTGGGGAATGACAAAAATAATAACATTTCTGGAGTGGTCCCCCCAAGAGGATTTTTTTTTCCAAAATCTTTTTTTGGACACCTTTTTGAGAATATTACGCTTTATAATTTCAGGAAATTGTTGCCTTTATCAAGAAGATAATTATTGTCACTTTGGGAAAAGAGGGTGTTTGGAGGAGGACCAGGCCCTCTGATCATACAAAGTAAAAACTGTTCCTAGGCTCTGATATCGGCAAGGTGTGGCATCTCCACCGGTTATGAAATACGTATCCTCCATATTGTGTTTTTTATTTTTAGATGTCTGTATGGTAAAAATAGCCTTGGATATTTTTAGTTTGCAAGATCAGACATTCTTGTATAAATGTTTTCGAGAATATCAACCCCCCTCTATGAAATAAACTTTTAGTTTCGGTTCAGACTCTTACACAGGTTTTTTTTTTTATTTAAGGGATGGGGAATAGAAAAAGAATTGGGAATGGGAGGGGGGGCAATGATAAAAAAATTTGATAGCTTGAATACAAAATGGAGATGGGCGGAGGAGCAATAATAAAAAGGATTGTTTTATTAGAAATATTTCTAATTTAGGATTTTCGGGATCATGGGCCCTAGGTCCCTGATTTGGTTTATCTTTGACAGTCATTCTGTGAAGTTAATTATTTTTAACGACTATAATATTAACCATTAGGAACGGCCTTTCTAATCATCTATGGATGACTATGAGTGTCCATAGAGCAGATAATGCATCTCCCGATTCGTTAAAAATCGTAATATTCCAAAAAAGGGTATTACACCTAAAATTTTCAATTGAAACGTGCTTTAATTTTGAAGATTGGTTTTCGATATTAGCCTCAGACATCTAATCACCCAGCTCAGATTCGTAGTCAGCACGCCAAGAGAGGTATCACACAGAATATGTTGGATGGGTAGGGTGTAGGAGGTTGTTCTGTCCAAAATATCCCAGTTAGCACCCCCTGATCATGTAAATCGGAAGTCCCAGAATAAGTAAAGTAAGTTATCGGCTTAACAACGCTTCTTGACTACTAAGGTCCCTGCGTTGGCCCTGCAGTGCGTTGTTACAGCAGGACTCGATCTCTGGGTCTCGTATTACCACGCTAAGGTCAAACCCCACAGCGCTACCATAGGACAGGAAGTCCCTAAACGACCCTGAATTCTACAAATTTGAAATTGTTTCCATTTGTGAAATATAAAATTGATGTGTTTTATTTTTGGACGTCTGAATGTTATATTTAACTTCAGTTTCGTTATCAACAATTGTAAAGCCCTTATACACCATTCTTGGTGAAAAGAGACGGCCACCTCCCTAAAATCTCTAAAATGTACGTTGTTTGTAAAAATATGAGAATTATTGAAATAGGTTCATAAGAAGCTTTATAGGTGACGCCCGTCCTTCACCCGGTGAAACTCTTGGCTACAATGGATGTCAAACATGTAAGTCAATACGTTCGTCATATTAGTAGAGCATGACTTGTACATGCAGCATTTAAAAGTTGCTGACTCATTTGATGGCACAGAATTCCAAAATCAAAATGAATCAGCATTTTCTTTTTGCAGTCATTCTTACTGTACACGCAGCAACCTGACGTCACTAACCCTTTCTTATTTGTAACATTTCGAAATCATTTGTCAGGATGAGTCAACACTTTTTTCTTGCTCCATTTCTTGGCGTCTTGCCGTTGCGATATAAAAAAAGGATTCCGTAAAATTGTTTCAGTTTAGTCTTGAGTATTGACATGAAGTAGACCTGTGAATGTAAGTTTTATTTCTTTTACTTTTCCATTGAAGTTGAAACTTATACAGTCCTGCACAGGCATCAGTTTTATTTAAAGTAGTTTATTCTCTTAAAATTACTTTTGAATTAGCTCTTTGATGCTGAAGGTACGAGAAAAGTTTTGGATAATTTAATTCCTTGCCACCTATTATGCAGAAAAATTGGCGAAGTAATATTTGAGAATAATCGGGATCTGGCTGAAATTGCTTCTAGCATGTACATTCTCATCCTCCTCTAGCGTTGAAAATGAAGGGGGAGGGGTTGTAAAGGTTTTTTTTTCAATTATTTTTAATGAAAACGCGGAAAATACCAATTTTCAAAATCCAGGGGGGGGGGGTATGACCTAACGATTATTGGTCCTAACGAAAATATAAAAAGGTGTGTTTTAAGAATCTAGTAGGAAATCCTATCACACCCTTCATTGACACCGCTGGCCATATCTTGTTCTTCCCTTTGAATAACTCAACTGGGTTATGCCTGGTAATGATAATGTATATAGTAGTTAGTTAAATCTCTTTTAGAGGCTCGGGTAAAATAAATCATTTTGGTTTAATATTTTGGCCATTCGAATGGATAATTTTTCTCCTTTCTTTGCTTGATTCATAATTACCAATTTATTCAAAACCACTTTTCAAATGGTTGAAAAATTAAGCTACTAAGATATAATACATTAAGGAACTTTCTTTCTTTTCAAGACCTTTCCTTGAAAATCAAGAAAAAACTAAAAGGAATATTTCCTTTTAAAACTGGTTTGGAGTAAAACAAACTGAACATGGAATTTCTAAAGTTCAAAGAGAAAAATATTAGTTTATATTGGGAAGGCGTCATAACATTGAATCGTCAGGAGCACGAACGTCAGGAGTAGTACAAATCCGTCATAATATCGACAAAAAAAATCTGTCAGATTCTCGAACCGTCATAACATCGAAAATTTTAAAGCTTTAGTTTTTTCGGGGTTAAAGGGGAAAGGTAACTAGGTTAGGTTACGTATTTAATATATGCTATGCTTTACCCCCATCCCCCTGATGTGCAAATATATAGTCGAAATTTGTTTCTAAACTATTATATACTTGTTTCTATTATATAAACTCATAAATTTTTTTAGATGTTATGACGTTTCGTGTTTTGTGACGGTTTGGCGAAATGGTAGCACTCCATTTATATTATTTGAAAAAAAAAAAAAAAAGCTTTCTGGAGATTGGGTGCCATAGCGCGAAACCGCACAGAAACCGGTAGGACTTGCTTTTACCTAAAATTGCACTGTAAAAAATGATAATATGGTTGCAGTTTGGTTACTGTTTTTTTTTTTTTTTTTTTGTTTTTTTTTTTTTTTTTTTTTTTTTTTTTTTTTTTTTTTTTTTTTTTTTTTTTTTTTTTTTAAGGGCAAAGCTCGTCGGGACAAAATTTCTCAAGAAAATTATTACCGCCATGGTTGCACACGGTTGAGGATTAGAGATCCTGCCCCTCCCCACGGAAAACCAGAAATAAATAAAATCTAGTTAATACGGTACAGACAGAAAACAAGCTTTGCATGTCAGTACTTGGAAAAGTATGAATTTTGAATTTTTCATAATTTGGTTCTTTTTTTAGGTCAATGGCTTTCTTTTTTTCTTGATTCTTCCTTTTTTTTTAGAAGATAAGAACTATCAGAGGTGCAGGACATACAAAATGAAGCTTCACTCTAGTAATGAAGGAATACGGCTTAAAAAAACTGGTCCACTGGTGAAGTCGTCTATGATACACTGCATTCGACAAGTAATGTTAAGGTAAGCCTTTTTATTTTAACCTGTGTCATAAGCAGTGTGTATGCTTATTTTGGTTTCCGACCCTGGTATTTTTTTTAATTTTTTTTTTTTTTGTATACCTCGGTTTAAGACCCCCCCCCCCCACTGATTGACAGTAATCTTGCAGAAAATCTTACAGTTTTCTACTTACAAAACAGAAGAAGATGGGAAATTCTGTAGAAGTACATAAGTAGTGAAAACTAATCCGAAAGATTATTACTATTTAGCAGCATTTAAAAGCCTTAATCGATTGTGAAAATTATTCTGAACATCCCCGCTTTCTATTCATTTTTTTGGCACTTGCGTGTAATAGCGACCACACTCTGTCTTGAACTGTAATGAAGCCCGTTTTTTGTGTCGACTTGGAGATAATCAGCTTAGCCTAAGCGAGATAAACGGTATACATGCAGGTATATTTTTAATTAAATGTTTAATATATAGAGGTGGTTAGGTATTCAATATGATGCGTTCTGGGCGGCCTGCTTTCCATAATTCTCTGTTGTAGTTTCCATAATTTTGTTTGTAGAGTATTTTTTATTTTTCATCATGTTTTGGTACCATCATGTTTACCAATTTATTCAAATTGGTTTCGGCAAAATCCTGTAGAAAAAGGGCGCCTCTGGGAATCATTCCCTTCATGCGGATGCTACTCAAAAGAAAAAGACACAATTATTTCTTTTGTTATATGTCGCTTTGTTCATATTTGTTTTTCTACGGATTGTGTGGTAAATATCCGGTAACTTTTTTGTTTTCTTTTGTCTTTGTAAAAATAAATCATCTGTAGCCTAATTCTTATTGAATACTCTTTTTAAAAGAAACAAACAAAATATCTATGCTTTTTTTATCGTACAAAATGAGAAGCCTACTCGAGGAAATTTCTCCAGTATGAACTTTAGGTAGGCTATACAATTTTTAAGTTGACAAAAATAAATGAACTGTCGCAAACGATACTAACTAATTTACTAGCTTCATATTGCCTTGTATGACGGATAAAATGAACGGTCAATGGTAAGGATATGACAGGAACTCATAAAAATGTCGTTGGTTAAATTTTCAAATACGTATATACGGTAACCTAGATATGTTAATGTGCTAGGAAGTTTAGCTATTCTGGGCTTAATCCGGAATTAAAGTTAAATGGTAAAGGAGAACTGAGGGTAAAGGAGGGTTTTTCCTACATTTTTTTTTCTCTTTTGACAATTTAACCTTTTAGTTTTTTTTTGTGAAATGCCATCGCTGTAGAAACATTTCCTAGTTATATTATAGCAGGGCTTAACTCAGAACTTCTATTTGAAAGGTACTTGTAGGGGCCCCAAGAAGTTCTAAGAGTTGAAACATTTTTCTGAATCTAGGACAATCATTATTCTTCTTCTAATTCCACTCGTTGACTTCATTACCGTTTGTGCATGACAAGCTAAAAAATAAAATAAGCGTAACCTAATTATCGATGATTCAACCCCTTTCGCATCTCAAGAAAAATGCTCTCACTTGAGCTCTTTAGAATTTGACCCTTTGTCAAGCTGTTGCAAGAACCCGTGGTGAAGGTCTAACTACCGATCGAGTGTGTCTGAATTAGTTCACTCGTTAGACCGAAATATCTGTCCCTCAATATTTGCAGTTACAGCATCATCATCGAAAAAAATGTGCTGGTATTTACCCAAAATAAAGAATAATAAACAACTACTAATGGCAGATTGGTGATCTTTTATGTACAGATTTAATACTTCCCCTATCCAAGATTTTCTAAGTTTACTTATTACTGAATTATCTATATTTAAAAACTGTTCAAATCGTAGACAATATATTGAAGACTTTGTGAAAAATTTTAATCTAGAAATGGTGCTTGCCAACGCAGTCACGATTGATGCGAGGGTCATTCAATAAGTAACGAGGCAATTTGCTGTAACTCAAAACGATGTATTTAATCATTCGAATTTTACGCATAAATTCTTTTTATTGATCTCGAAGTCACTTGTGTACCTGATTTTTAACTTCTTCATTTGATCAAACATGTTTTTCGTGACGAGAGCCTGTTTAAGGGGTCTAAACAAATCAATGTCTGAAAGGCAAAATTAGGGTAGTATTGGCATTTAGATTGATCTTTCTCGCCAGTTTCAATTAATTTCTTGGTTTTAGTAGTACCACATGTGGACACATATTGTCATGAAGGAAATCACACCTGTAGTCAAGAATCCACAACGTGTGTTTATAACCTATCACAATAACCTATTGTGACTTTCCTGAAGATACACGAGTCAATAACAACCAGTGTTATAGCTGTATGTTCACAAAAATTGTAAGCTTTTCTATTCGAACGAAATCTTGTGGACTCTTGACTAAAGGGTGGACTATTCTCCATGAAAATGTGCACCCACAAGTGTCACATGTTAAAGCTAGAAACAGTTCAAAACTGTGTTGGGACACCCTTCCATTTACCCATACTGCCCTGACGTTGCCAATACATACTTTCAATACAATAGTCAGGTCTATAAAGTTCTGAATATTTTTTGTTTTTGGAAAAGAGAAAGCAACTTGTATCAATTTTATGTGACCCCTGAAAGAATTTTTTCCATTAATTATATTATTTATTTATTTAATATTTATGTCTTTTATAGGCTTTGAATTGCCCGTCCAACCATATGTACCGGAAATCATATGAACACCATTAAGGAAGTGAAACCCATTAGGACTGGAGACGCAGTTTTGGACGATGCCAAAAAGTTTATTGACGAGTTTTATGCTTCCATTGAAAAGTGAGTTTTTATTTTATTTTTCGCAATGTAATTCATGTGTCATCTTTATAACTGTAAGTGTGCACAGGCTCAACCTTAGTAGGGCCTAAGATCTTGGAAGGGATGAGGCGAAAGCTTAAGAAGTTCCCCCCCCCCTCCCCTGTTTTGTAGACATTCTCAGGGGGATCTACCTTCTGTTTTTTTTCAGGTATGAAATTCAGTTTCTGCCATAAACTAGTTCAGGGTATATTACTTTGCATCACCTTAAATTTAATTTCATTAGTGTGATGGTGAAAGAGACTGGTTCGTTGCTAGGTGCAAAGCCTGTCCTCGTGAGTTACATTTGGCTGTTCCGGCTTTCGGCCCTTGCTAATGCAAGTTTGACTTCACGCATGGATTTTGACGTCAATTTATGATGTCGTACGTTTGCTTTAGAATTGATAAAACTTTAAGAATTGTCAAGTGGACTAGCCTTAGACGTACTGTAGGACATTTTATTTGCTATTAATAGAGCTTTACTGATTGCAGACTGTTTTTAAGTCTGCAAAGAAAATGGAGTTGTATTTTAACATTTGAATTTTTGTTTAATATTGAATTTTTGTATTTAACATTGAATTTTTTAACAGTTGTATTTAACATTTGACCCTTATTTCTTCTCAAAAGGATGTCTCCCAGGGCTAGAGCTAATTATCTCTCCTCCTGGTTATTTTCCACCTCCTTGACCCACGATGTTATCTTTGTATCTTACCTTTATTGTGTTGTTCTCTTAATTTCATCAAGAAGATATCAGGAGCAAAGTTCAGATTATCTTCTATAATTTTGGCCTCCATAAGAAGGAGAATATTTTCATCCCTGAAGATTTGTCAACAACCTTTGCGTTGCCTTTTGGTTTTGTCAGGTTGCCAGCTGGTGATCCCTGTCTGCAACCCACCCCTGGGACCCCCTTTCCCAGGAGTTCCAGTATGAGCTCCCCCCCCCCCCTGCGAGCTTGGATATCTTCATCCCTGAAGATTTGTCACCAACCTTTGCTGACCCTTACGGTGATCAGCATTGCGAACTCAGAAAAGTACTCTTTCCATTTGGTGCTCCGGATGAATTTTCCACTCTACTTTTGGTCGCTGCTCTGATTGGTTAACCCAACTCTTTTTGTTGCCTTTTGGTTTTGTCAGGTTGCCAGCTGGTGATCCCTGCCTGCACCCCACCCCTGTGACCCCCTTTCCCAGGAGTCCCAGTATGAGCTTGTCCCCCCCCCCCGCGAGCTTGCTCTCTTCCGGGATCCTTTCTTCTATGACTACGCTTGCTGGGCATTACGTTCAACAAAAATTGAATAAAGACAAAAAAGAAATATTTTTGAGTGCTGAGGACGTCCTTGTCAAAATATCTGCTTTGTTTCTTTGATGGAAATCCCCTTTGTTTTGGTTTCTTTATTATTTTTATATTTTCGTTCTTTGCTTTTATCTATTTTGTTGAATGTTAAAATCGGCTTCTACACAAAACATTGTTATTAATATGATTCAGCAATTCAAGGTGAAAGAACTTCAGTTGAAAGAAAACTATGGTATGTTCTTGGAATTCAGGAAATCAAATGGCATGTTTCTCAAGTCTTGGTTTCTTTTGTAATGTTTCTTTTGTAAAAATACTTCGTGAAATAACAAAGTCTGAAGTCTTACTAATAGATTAGTCAAATGCATATCTTAGGCCTTGTAAAAAATAAATATATGCTTTATTTTTTGCCCTGGGATCACTCAGGATTATGGTCCAACTGAGAGGCTCAGATATGAGATCACTCCAAAATACTGCTTGTAAGGCTCAAATTCTGACCCCTCCCCCCCAAAAAAAAAAAAATCTTCAAAAGGGCTCTGGAAATTGGTAAACATTTTCTTTTGACATGTTCAAATTCTACTAAGCCAGGATGATAAGGCTCTGTTCAGGCCCGTGCACTGAGATCCCACTAGCAGAACACCCATTGGTACCCACTAGTAGAGCAAAAGCAAATGAACTATATATAAATTATTTGTATTTGGTATGGAGGGAGTGGTAAGGCGCTTGTAGGGAATGATAAGGCACTTGTCTCTGTCTCAAAGAGACCTGCCAAGGATCTTGCCATATTATTGAAGTCAGATATCACCTGTATCATCAAAATATCAATAGAGATAGACCTATTTCCATTAACCAAAAAACAATTTTAGAAAAATATAATATAGCAGCACTGGCCCTATTTGAGTCAAAATTGTTGTTTCGCGCCACAAAATGGCACTATGTTTCATTTCGCTTTGAAACAACCTATTTCGATACTTAAAAAGGGCAACAGAACTTAAAATTTTGGCTCGGATAAGCCTTTTCTTGATATTTTAGGACCATTGGTTAGAGAATGTTACCAATGGTAAGACAAAAAAAAACAACAACAACAAAACATAAAAAAATACTTGCATGATCATGTACACAATGCATAATTTTGTATTTTATATATAGGACTTGAATTTTTTTTTCAGTGGCTGCAGGGTTCTCTGATATGCTAAAAATACCAGTATGATTTTCATCAAGACCACTTGCCCTTTTGTAGGTGTGTTTCCCATTTTCCGAAGATCAGGCAATTTTTTCAGGCTCTTTAGTTTTGTGGGTAAATTGAAACTTGATGAATATTGGATGTTTTGGATCATTATAAAAAAGTAAATTATATTATGTATGTATTATTATCAAAACTCTTTATTTCGAATCTCGGTTACTATTAGCATTAGTTGCTCCATACTTACTTACAGTTCGTTACGACTTTTGAAATCGTTATCGTTTCTTGCAATATTTGCATTCTCCAGTGAATGATTAATGACATGATTGAACAAAGTGTATTTCAATAAAATACCTTAGAAAAGGTTTTTTCAAAGGATTTCTTAGGCTGGGGGAACATGAAAGAAGAAAATTCTTAAAAAACGTAATGTAGACTTTTCTAAGGAAAATTGTTTTGGTTCTATCATGGTTTCAGTTCTTCTATTATAATGAACAGTATCTTAATTTTTAAAAACAAGCGTAAAGAATCCTTCTAAAAATATTTATGTAAGCCAAAGCTGGTTTAGCCTTGAATATTCTTTTGTTAGCCTCTTTCATTTAAAAATTTTTTTCCTTTGTATATCCTCATCCTGAAAGGGTTTACTATCTTTGAGCCCATGTTGGAACGCATAAGTTAAACTGGATCTTATGCAATAGGTTAGACCAGTTACATGTATTCAGGGCCGTATCCAGGATTTTTTTTTTCGGGGGGTGTTTTACACAAGAATATTTTTTCGGGGGGGGGGGGGGACAGAAAAAAAAACTCAAAAAACGCATAAAAAATGTGTTATATCCATCCTTGTTTACGTTTTTTACGAGTCGGACAAACATTTCGGGGGGGAGGGGGTCAAGCACTCTCTCCCCTGGATAAGGCCTTGCATTATCAAATAAGAGAATTAAACGAGAATCGTTGTAAATAATGGTATCAACCATTGTAATTTCGGTTGGGTGTACCGGATTTTTATTTTCATCCGAGTTTTCCGAAAGTAGTTTAAGTCACTGTTCCTCTCTATAAGCAAGATAGAAGCCATCTTGGTAACTCTTTAAAAACCAACTATTTATAGCTTCATTTTAACTATTCATGATTGTCTCAGTAATTCTACGTAGTTGCTCCTTGTTTTCTGTTTACGGATCAATTTGTGTGAAATGAATGTTTTGACTTCGTATGATTTCTGTGGCTGTATAGTGACAATATATTAAGGCTGCATACCAAAAGGTTGATTTATTCAAATCTTTGTTGATAAGATACGATATCTGTGATTTGTTTACAGATAAAGCAAGGTATTTTTTATCATAATATTGATGTTGTGATTTATGTTTTTGGAAACGTACCTAGAAAATGCAAGCGCTCTTTTTCATGGAAATAGTACCGTTTAAACTTATCTTGATATCACGCCTGTAATGTTGGTTTAATCTGAAAAAATATTAGTTGAAGTAGAAAATAGTAACAAGAACGGACCTTTTTGCATTTTACATCCATCTAGGATCTTAAAAGGATAGAATGGAGGACTGGCGTCTTCCCTGATCTGCTACGTGGGTGTCTATGCGTGAGTTGGCTTTTAGTGAAAGACTTTAAAGAGACTTTGTTATATTTGGGTATTTTTAGCTAGCTCACAGGTCCCCCTCACTTGCTTTGAACGAGTATTATCTGCTCAGCCGACAGGGGTGTCAATTGTTCATAGCATGTACATTCACATCTCTTTTAACAGGATGACAATCGATGAAAATGAGGGGGGGGGGGGATGTAAAGGTTTCTTTTTAATTTTTCTTATGAAGATACAGCAAAAATAGTATTCATATCAAAATCTAGGGTGGAGGTAAGGCACTTCTGTTCTATTAATTTCTTACTAAAAATAACAAAAACGGGTTTTCAAAATCTAGTGGGTAATCCCCAAACCCACCTTATTGACACCACTGGCTTTTATCTTGTCCTTCCCTTTGATTGCTAATCATAAAAATGAAGCACCAAGTCTGCCAATCATGTTTGAAAAAGATTTATCTATTCATTCTTTCCCTCCAGAGATTTGGCAGGCTGAGGAACAAAAGCCCTCAACTTTTAGAAATAACACGCTTAGCATGTCAGTTCATAAAGTTAATGGCTCAGCATTTCGCAGTTTTCGATGCCATATTCTTTTGGAGAATGGTAGCCTTTAAGCCTTGTGTTGTCAAGATGAGGTGACGATGTTGAGAAGATGGGGAACATAGTGAGCCGGTCTAGGTTGTAAATGAGTTTAGTGTTCTTGCTTTCACTCAAAAAGCTCCAGAAACTTTGAGGTAGCCTCCTAATAATCATAAAATAGGACACGAGCTCGAGGCAGCAAGAGGATTTTAAGAGAAAGATAGACCTTTTTAGTTCTTATTTATCTATTGACTTGTGAAGTAATAAAGTAGCTTGTTTCTAATTGGATAATACCATTCAAGGGACAGCAGGTTAAACGTAAAGATGGGAGACTCTTAATCAGTACTCTTCATGTTCAGCCCCCAAAAACAAAGATAAAAGAAATGTAAAATTCATGCCAGATAACAAGAGGTGAAGCAGGAGTTTGTACAGCAGTGTTTGCCTTGTTCCTGCAATTAGTTCTCATTAGTATTTAAAGATGAAGTAAGACTCAAAAAAAATTATAAAATTCATGAAATTGAGTAAAGAATGAAGAAGGAGCGTGCGTTGCTCTTTGGCCTTCTTGTTAGGATTAATTTTCACTAGTATTTAGTACCGGCTTTAGATTAGATGTAGATTAGATAATTTTCTCTAATCTAACAATGGTAAAACACGAACGAGTTCTACTGTATAAAAGAAGAATCCGAAAATATGAACAAAGTGCATATTTATCGCGGTTTTATTTGCGCGTTCCTTTGGAATTGGTACCAGAATTCAATAGTCTGGATCCGTTATTTGGAACAGTATTGGAACATGTCAAAAAAACCATTGTGTTAGGTAAATTATTACCGCCGTGGTTGTACATGGAGGATTAGAGATCCTGACCCTCTCCGTGAAACACCAGAAATGAAAAAAATAATAATAATCTTTAGTCGTTCCCTTTATTCACTTCAATAACATGGGTATCGTCAATTTAAGCACAAAAAGACGCAACACCAAGAAAAACACAAATGATGAACCATCACCTCTACTTTAGGAAACTATTGTTGTAACACCTGACGTAGTAGGGCACGAAGTATTTTAGATATCTTGTCGTCGAGTGTGTAGGCGGGCATTCCAACAGTTTTTTTTTCCCTCTTTCAGAGTTGCCAACCTTGTTTTGTGTGCGTGCTTCTCTGAAGTAAACGGAGGAAGGATATCTCGGTGTGTTGAGGACTTCCGGATGTCAGCTCCAAACTTCATCAGCAGTTCATGCCTCCTTTCCTCCAGGGTTGGGAGCTTGAGAGTTGGCTCAAGCTTTGTTCATAGTTTTTATAATTCGGCACAAGAATTATTTTGCAGGCTCTCTTCTGAATTGTTTCCAGTTCATTTCTGTGCTTCTCTGTAAGCGACGGGTGCCAGACAGGACAGCCATGCATCATTACGGGCATTACAAAGGTTTTATAGCACGAAAGAAGGAGTTGCTGTGTCATTCCAAACCTTCTTAGATTTGCAAAGGATTTTCGAAAACCAGCTGCCTTTGCTGTGATCTGGCTGATGTGACCTCCAAACGAGAGATCATCACTAAATGTGATACCAAGTATTTTTACTGATTTCTATGTTTGAAGAGGTGCAGATTCATTTATGGTCTTCTTCTTCTTCAGGAAGTTGACATGCATTACACAGCTTTTCTCGAGGCTTATCTGGAGCTTCACTTGATCAGCTTGATCTTGAAGCTCTGCAACAAGGGGTATGAGCTGATTGGGTGTTTTGTGATAGGAAGTGCAGCAGGCTTAGCGAAAGATCATCCGCAAATTTATACCTCTGTTTGTGTTGCCTCATCAGTCGGTTGATGACTATAACAAATAGGATTGGACCTAACTTGCTTCCTTGGTCAGGTCTGTGATGTTTTCTTTGGAATTGGTGTGATAAATGCCTTTTTGAACTTATCTGGGAAAATGCCTTCCAGTAGCTACTGGTTATACACCGTTGCCAATGGTGTAGCCAGTAAGGGAGAGCATGCATGTATCAGCCTTATAAGAATTTCACCAGGGTACGAGGCTTTCCTAATGTCTAGGTTTTCGAGTTTTTCTTGTACCTGGGAAACTGTAATAATAGGGATGGTTTCGATTGGACCATTCTGTGGCATAGTCTTGAGGGAGGCTGTTGGTGGCAAATATTTGAAAAGTGTGAATTATTGCTTTTGCGGTTACATTCTCTCCTTGCTGGTCCCTCAGGATGGATTTAGACTTCTGCTGTCCCATTAGTTTCCGTACAGTTGTGTGAAACTTTCTCGGGTCACTGGCTGACAACTTAGCGAAAATTTGGTGTCCATACAGACGTCTAGCTTGCTTTAGTAGTCTAACTATTATGTTTCTCTTCCGTTTATATTCGTCAGAGTGTTGTATTGTCTCATAAAGCATGTCTCGCTCTGCCATTGCTGCTTTCATTGTCGGAGTAACAAATGGTTTATTCTGCCCTAATTGTAACTCGCTTTTCAGGAAAGAATCGTTCGTACTCTCGAATTGTTTGTTCATAGAGGAGTTCGGTCCTGTTGTTTGCGTCTTTGTTTTCGAAAAGGCGGAACCAGCATACTGATGTGAGCCATTCTCTGTAGCCAATTGTACCTTCTTCTGTGATGAGAAAAGAAATGAGAAATGAGAATTCAAAACTGAAATGAGAAAAGAAAAAAGGGCTTGTGACTTTGAACATTGTTACAGGGAGGCACCCCTACTCTTCTTTTCTGTCCCATGTTCGCAGGTATCGCAATGAATTGCCCCAGTTTCAAGTCCTCTGTGCATTGAAAAGTTACTATTAATAGATCATTATTCAGATAATGTATGGCTGTTTTGTGCACATGGCTGCTGCACGCACACTTTGAACGGGCGATTGTTACCGAAAATGATCGAAACAATTGCTATTCTCCTTCTACTGATTGCAAAGAAACACTTCCATTGTAATAGTCTCCATGTCTAAGGGAAACAAAATGTGTAGAAGCAATTTAGTTTCTAGCACTGTCTGAAGAATTCGGTTTCCCACTATATGTGATTGGGGCCCACCCAATACCTGGAAAGTCTTTAAGTATAATATTGTTAGTCGAACTATTTTTATACGAGTTTTTGGCAACACTTTCTGTAAGTATTTTTTATTATTGTAGCTCCAAGGTTGTGATTTGTACACTATTCTAAAATTCAAAATAAGATGAATACATCATAGAGGACTAACTTTCATTCTAAACCTATGCCTCCTTGGTATTTTTAAGTTAATTTAAAACGTGGGATTTTGGCTCTGTACCCGAATCTTTTAAAATGGTAAATTGTAAACGTTTGTAAAGTAGCTGTTTGGGTTATTGTTGGTTATTTTGGCCTCTCTATTGGCAACTGAAATCCTTGATGAGCATTACTACTACTACTAACAACTCACCGCAGCACCAAGCCGCCTGAGGCCAACACAGCTACGCACGCTCCTCCTCCACCCTAATCTATTCAAAGCCTCCCTTTTTTACACTCGCCCACGAAGTTCCCATTTCCTTTAAAATCTTTCTTTATGACGTCCTCCCACCCCAGACGGGGACGACCTGCTTTCCGTTTAGCCCTAGATGGTTGGCCGAAAAGAACAATCTTCGGCAATCTGTCATCCTTCATCCGCACAACGTGCCCTAGCCACCTCAACCTTTCTTTCGTTATAGCCCTAGAGAGCGGTATTGAACCACATTTTTCGTATAGCCTATTGTTTGAAATACGGTCAGTCAAAAAGATGGACACTTTCAGCCTATATCGAAAAAATATTTTTTTTTTTTTTTTTTTTTTGAAGAGCTATGCTCCCTGAGCGTTTAGATGTCGCTTGTGGTAAAATAAAAGTTAGTAGAGGTGGAAAATAACCGGTAATCGATTTTTTTTTATTCATTGACTTTCCTGTCATTAACGTCAAATATCATACTTGCGATTTTTTCCTTAAGGAAAAAAAGAAGTTACCATTAAAAATACTGAGACTGTAATCACAATGAACATTGATCTATCTGCCTTGTCTACCATTTCCTTATCTGCGGTGGCATTTCTATTCTCTATGGGGGTTAGTAAAATTCTTTCGTCTTATCAAGCTTTCTATTTCTGCTAGATTTGGGTCTGCTCAGCATCTAAGCCGTTGGAGCGAAATTAAAGCACAGATCGAAGAATCAGATGGTTACATCATGAAAACCGAAGAATTGAAATACGGTGCTACAGTTGCCTGGAGGAATGCTCCTCGTTGTCCTGGACGTATCCAGTGGAAAAAGCTACAGGTACAATTCACAGTTTTAAATTTATTAATTTAAGACATATCTCTAGACTTACATTGCGGAAGAATAGTTTGATTTATCCAGATAGCCAGTGAAAGCCCAGTTTTTAAAGCATTTAATAGCGTTTTTTATTGTAACGTCCATAAAATATGCATGATTTACTATTGTGTACTACTACTACTACTACTAACAACTCACCGCAGTACCCAGCCGCCTGAGGCCAACAGAGCTACACACGCTCCTCCTCCATCCCAATCTATTCAAAGCCTCCCTCTTTACACCCTCCCAGTAAGTTCTCATTTCCTTTGCTACTACTAACATCTCACCGCATCACCAAGCCGCCTGAGGCCAACACAGCTACGTATGCTCCTCCTCCACCCCAATCTATTCAAAGCCTCCCTTTTTACACCCGCCCACAACGTTCCCATTTCCTTAAAATCTTTCTGTATGACGTCCTCCCACCCCAGACGGGGATGACCTGCTTTCCGTTTAGGCCTAGACGGCCGAAAAGAACAATCTTCGGCGATCTGTCATCCTTCATCCGCACAACGTGTCCTTGCCACCTCAACCTTTCTTTCATTATAGCCCTAGAGAGCGGTATTGAACCACATTTGTCGTATAGCCTATTGTTTGAAAAACGGTCAGTCAGCCGGGTTCCCAGAACAATCCTTAAGCAATTTCTCTGGAAAACATCTAGTAAATCTTCATTCGCTTTTCGGAGCGTCCATGCTTCAGAGCCATATTTGACCACTGTCATCACTGTAGCTTCTAATATTGTAATCTAGGTTTGCAGACTAATCTTTCCTATTCTTCCAAACTTTTTTTAACTGTGAAAAAACACCCTGAGCCTTGGCTATTCTACTTTAACATCTTCACTGCTCCCACCATCTTTACTAATAATACTACCAAGGTAAGTGAAGCTGCCCACCTGATCAATCTTTTATTACCCAACATCACCTTTTCTTCTTCACTTATTCTTGGCCTTAGTGACTTAGTCTTCCTAACATTAATTTTCAAACCAATTCTAGCACCCTGAACTCGCAAAACCTCTAAAACGTCATTCATTTTGCTCACACTTTCATCTAGGATGCTTAAATCATCAGCATAATCCAAGTCCAGGAGACTTTTCCTCCCCATTTGATTCCGTGTTTTCGAATTGCCTTTCCTGTGCTGATTAAAACAAAGTCCATCAAAATAATCCATATAAAGGGGGATAGAACACAATCCTGCTTAACTCCTGATTTAATACAAAACCAGCTGCTAACCTCATTTCCTACCTTAACCGCAGCAGTGTTATTCTCGTACATAGCACTAATCACTTTATTGTATTTGTCTGGTATACCATACAAGTATGCCATTTTCTTTAAATCTGGTATACCATTTCCTTTAAATCTTTCTTTATGACTTCTTCCCACCCCAGACGAGGACGTTGGTATCCTTCGTAGGATACCAGAAGGTAGAATCTGTATCCTTCATCCGCAGAAGGTGCCCTAGCCATCTCAACCTTTCTTTCATTATAGCCCTAGAAAGTGGGATTGAATCACATTTTTCATACAACCAACTGTTTGAAATACGGTCAATCATCCGGTACCCAGAACAATATGTAGACAATTTCTCTGGAAAACATCTAGCAAATCTTCATCCGTTTTTCGGAGCGCCCATGCTTCAGAGCCTTCTTCTTCTTCTTCTTCTATTTAACAGCAGGCGGGCTTTTCAGTAATACTATTTAGCCCTTTTCCTTTTGCTTCACTCTGTGGGCTAAACAGAGCTAAGGGCTTGGTTGCCTCTTATTTATTAGATATCCTCAGATATCTTTCAGTAAATCTTTTGACTCAAGGAGTTCGAATATAAGACGATAGATATCGACTTCTGTGCTCTGTGTGCAGGTATAGTCTGCTAGGCTCTTGGCTGATAGTGAGATTTTGTGGTGTTTGAAGCACTTTAACCGTTTAAAATGCAAAGTATACTGTGCAGACGTCAGCATATTACATTCAAATAAGCAGTGGTCAATTGTTTCATTATTCATTTTACAATACCTGCAAAGAGGGGACAAGGGAACTGAACCATTTGAAGTAGGGAACTGATAAGAGAAAGCCAGAAAATTTAGCCCATTTGATCCAGAACGAATTCTATGATAAATTTTAGAAAAATCCTTTTTGGGAAAGGGAGATAGAATAGGATTATCTTATTAAACATAATATTTGATAGTCTCCATCGGTAAATATCTCTGATGGGTATTGGCCTCCCACTTGGCTGGTCAATATTTATAGCATTTTTTGCTATTTCATCTGCCTTATGATTACCACTTATACCAGAGTGGCTAGGAACATACTGAAGATAAGTTCTTAAGCCTCTTGAAGCAATATTATCAATAATACTAAGACAATGATAATTGTCAATATCCAACTTATACTGAGGAGCTGAAGACAGCAACTCAAGGCTTGACAAAGAGTCAGAATAAACTATAATATTATGTGAATTAGCAGTCAAAGGTTGGTTATTCATAAGGTGCTCTAATGCCATAATTATGGTATTTAACTCTGCAGACATTATAGATACATTATTATACATTCTCTCGCCCATTGCAATATTCAGGTGAGGAAGGAAAGGACCACTTGCTACCTTCTCATTGAATTTCGACCCATCAACAAAAAATTTGGAAATGGTTTTTATATATAATTGTATTAAGTTCAGTAAATTTTTCTGGATGAAAGCAATGGGGGTTAATTGTTTAGTCGACTTTGAGAAATCAGTATTTATTATGGGAATCGACCAATTCCATGGAGGGGAATGGGGGAAAGCAGGTGCAATAGACTTTGTGGGTACAGGGAACTTCTTCTGAATATTGGCATACTCATCTGCAATGCCTCTGTACATGGCTGGATTTCTTAGCCAATTATTTAGGGTGTGTGAGCTATTTGCTTCAATTTTTTGGAGATATTTTATCAAGAGAAAGCTACGTCTCTCCTTTATTGTTGTTAATCCACTCTCTGTAAGCAGAAACTTGTGCTTGTGTGCTTGTGGATTTTCTAAGACCAAATATGAGACGTATTATATCATTTTATGTCGTTTCAATTTTTTGCATCTGGGTCTTTGCACATGCACCACAAACGATGGGCCCATTGTCAATCTGGGGTCTTATATGTGACTTATAAAACTGGAGTAAGGTTTTTCTCCTTACAGCCCCAGGGTGTGGAAGAAGAAGTCTTTTTAGTGTTGTTGTTTTTCTATAACACTTTTTTATCGTGTTTGAAATGTGGAGATGGAAGTTAAGTTTTTAGGTCAAGTATTAGACCTAGGTAATTAATATGATTAATTACCTTGTGGTGAAATTGGAATCGCTTGTGGTGAAATTGGATTATTTTCGACTTAGTGGGTGCAATGGGTAAATCTAAATATTGGAAAAATTTTCAAATTGGAAAAGTGACTTTTGCAGCTTAGACTGTGCAATCTCAAAGGTGTTGCTGGATGACCATAGTACCAGATCATCAGCATATTGTAGATTCGTGTGGGGGAGGTTCATGTCCCAGAGATAGAGGACAAAGAGGAGGAAGCTCGGGACTGCACCCTGAGGAATTCCTCTGGTTATTTGTTTTTAGGGGTGAAGAGGCTGAACCTACACAAACAATGAAACTTCGCTTTTCTATGAAAGATTTTATAAAAGATACTAGCTTGGGGGGTAGTCCAAGGTTTGCAAGTTTGGTTAAAAGGATTTGGTGGTTCACATTGTCATATGCCCCTTCAAAATCTAGGAAAGCTGCAACTAGGACATTATTTTTTTGAGAATGATTCATTTATTGCATTTGTTAACAACATATGAAAACATCTGCTGAGGAGTGGTGTTTCCTGAAACCAGTTTGGGTGTGAGGTATCATATTATTTTTTTCAACAAACCAGAGGAGTCGATGATATGTCATTTTCTCCATTATTTTTCCCATCACAGGAGTAATCATAATAGGCCTATAAGACTCCGGGTTATATTTGGGTTTATTTTTATTTAAAATTGGTAGGAGGGATGAACATTCTAGATATTGGGGAAAATAGAAGAAGCCCAAGCATGATTATAGCAAATAAGGGGTTCCTGTTTAAATGAAGGGGTGAGATTCTTTATCCATGTAGGGTGTATATTGTCATAGCTGCTGGTAGCCTTGGACCTAATATGATATATTGCATTATTCAATTCCTGGATTGAAAATGGACTGGTTATGTACTCGGATCCTGGGCGAGGTTGGTAAATTGGATTTATAACAATTGGGGAAGTGTTGCTGCAATTATTTGATGTTAGCTCATTAACAAAAAGAGTTGCAAATAGCTTTGCCTTTTCAATATCATTGTCATAATTGGTATTATTATGTATTAGCTCATACTAGAGCGGGGTGGGGGAAGTTTTTTTCTCACAGATGTGGCTTATGATTTTATGTATAATTGGCTCATGTGTTTCTCTGGAGAGATTATTTGCAAAATTATTCCAGTAATTATATTTAGCATTTATTATAGGCTTTTTAGATTGGATTCTGCTTGTAATTTTCTTAAATATGTTGTAAGAGATGTTTTTTTTTTTGATGAATGTTCTCCTAGCTGCCTTTTTTGTTCTTTATTTATTTTGGCACTCATTTGTCCACCATGTTTTAGGAGTGTGTTTGGGGAAGGTTTTCCTGAGTGTTGTCCTGGGGATAGCATGATTAGTTGTATTTATTAGTATGGATGCCAGAGCTTCAGCATGTGTGTCGGCTGTTGAATTTAAGATGCATGAATTTTGGGTGAAACTTGTAATTTCATCATTAAGCTTATTTTGGAACATGGACCAATTTGCTTTAGTATTAGTATATTTGGAGGCATGTGACAGAGTTTCAGCAGGTTCATTTTGGGAACAAACTATGGCAAAGTGGTTGTACATAGGTTATCAATTTTATTTATATAAATTTTGTTTATATAAATAAAATATTTAATGACACAATTTGTAGATCAGTTGTAGAGAAACTGCCACTCTTGGGGTTGAAATATGTATTCAGGTTTGGAGGGGTAGCAACAGCTAATTCATTATTATTTGAAATCGAACACTCAATAAACTTACCAGCTTTATTTGCTGGTTTACTCCTCCACAAAAGGCTGTGGGCATTACAATCTCCACAAATAATGATATTTTTCAACATATTAGAATTACGTATATAACTGAAAAAATCCATGGCATCTGTGGTTTGGCCATTAGGGTTATAAAAGCTTATTATGCAAGTTTTTGTATTATTCAGCCAAACACTGATACCAATTGTATCAACATCATTTACAAAATCAGGAAGTTGATGCCACATAATTTTATTTTATTATTAATTATTAAAGCTACTCCACTCCTTTTCTCTCTGATGATCTATCCTTTCTCAGGAAAGTATATCCCAGAGACTTAATTGGTTGATTTTGGGTTAAACGATTTTCCTGGAGGCAAGCAATATCAATGGATTTATTATTCATAAAAGATATTAGTTCATTTAACTTATTTTCTGAAAGTGATCTTACATTCCCCTGGAGTATTGATATGTGTTGTTTTGTTGATTTATTTTTCATATATCTGTGTATCAATGTTAAGCTTTGTTAATAGTAAAGCAGGATCTTTTTTTGCTTGAATGAGCATATGACTAGGTATGTAGATATTTGCCAATTCAGCTATGATTTTTGTTTTCTGTAGTTGTTGTATATTCATGGCCTGAACTGCATTACAGTCTAGAATGAATAGGCATATATTTGGAGTTTGCATGTTTGGTTGTGCATCCGGTTTGTCAGTTAAGGGATTAATTCCTGGTAGTGTTTCTGGTTGTTCTTGGGAGGGGGGGGGGGGCAGGCAGACCTCAATGGACGAGGAGGCTTGTTGGCTTGGTGATTTTTTCTTCTACGGATGTGAGCTAGGGGGCTTAGAGGATGGAGTTTTGTAAGGGGTACTTGTTGCATTGGGAGTTTTGGTTGATTTCATTATGGGTTTTATTTGGTGTGGTTGGGCAGCATTTGCTTCCATAGTTGCAAAAGGGTATGGAATGGCCTTTTCTGTTGCTAGATGGAGTGTTAGTGCTCTTTCTCTATATGCTGGGCATAGTGATTTATTGGTAGAGTCATGTGGGTCTTTGCAATTGATACATGTAGCTGGGTGTTGTTGCAAGTTGTCAATTCTTTAGGATGGGAGCCTTTACAATTACTACAGGCTGGGAGAATTTCGCTGCATTTGTTTGTGTGTATCCCAGTTTGAGACACTTCTGGCACTGGATAGGCTTGGCCTGTACGCCTTGTGTGGGTTTGATTTACCCGAAAAGGAATAACTTTTCTGGGATATTAATTTTTCTTTCAGTGTAAATAAGAAAGATTTACTTGTTTATAAGCCATTAGAGTCGGGTTTACCAAGTGGGTGACATCTTCAACAAGGATTATGTTGCCAGCTCTATCTGAGAGCCCCTCTTTTAACTCCTGAATAGGTATTTCTGGGGGGATATTGCACACTACTAATTTTGTTGGGGATTGGTTTGGGTTCCATGTAGATTAGTTAATTGGGATATTCAGCAGAGATTTTAGATTGATTATTATATGTGCTGATTTCTGATCTTGGACAGCTATTAGCAAAGATCCATCACGGCTAATTTTAAGAGAGAACATTGATTTTAACAATTTGAAAATTGCAACCCTTATTTGTAGTAATCTTTGTTATCTCAAAGGGGATATTATGAAAAATTTTTGAGTTTTGAGAAGGAGAATCTTGGCAGGGGGAGGGGAGATACTTTTGATTGGGAGATTTTTTTTTTTTCCTTTTTTTGGAGCTCCTAGAAAGGACCTCTTGAAATCCATTATCCGTGATAGTGACATTAGCCCCAACACTAATCATTTTCCTATTCTCAGAATTTGAACTATCATGTGAGCTTTGAGATAGTGAGCTTGACCAGCCAGGATGGGGCTTAAATGGGTCAATTTCATTAGTATTTGGGTGGGGTCCGGGGGGATTTTTTTTTTTTAGGGGAGTTCTTTGCATTGCCTATTGGAATGAGCTTTAAGCAAACAATAAAAGGATAATACTATGATACCACCGTCTGCACCCTACCGTGGGGAGAACTTCACCATCCACAAAAGAAAACACCACAGTGTGGCCCAGAGGAGGGTTTTGAGCACGATTGGTTCGGTACACTGCTGATAAATCGAGAAAAAATATATCACAAGAAATTTTATTGTAAATTTCTTAAAATGTTGCTTGCTGTAATGAATATTACAACGAAGAATATTTTATTCTTCGTTTGCAGACTTATCTTCCTATTCTTCCAAATTTTTAATTAATTTTAAAAAAATTAATTGAATTTATTGAAATTTTAATTAATCTAAAAAATTGATTAATTCCCCATCCTCTTCATTAAAATGCAGTATCCCCGAATTCTTATTCTTATGACGAAAAAAACAGTGAAAAATTTCATAGAAGCCCTAGAAGATCCAGTTGCTGCTAATTTTTCATTTTAAAACTTTTAGGGTCTTAAATAATAAATAACCGCTTAATAAGCTAGGTAGTGCTGTTGAATAAGCTGATAGGAAAAGTTGAGACTGAAAAAGAATAAGAATAATGTTTTCAAAATAAAAGTTGTGTGTGCGAAACTGGTGGGGTACGCTAGATTTGGCAGCATGCACAAGATTTTGGTTTAGATAAAATAAAAAAAAGCAAAGAATGTTTTATCATTTCTTCTCAGTTAATCATAAATGAAAGATTGCTCATCTATTTTTCTTTCGAGCATCAGCCTCTACAGATTTCTATCCAAGAAAAAACTCTCCTGCCATCTACTTTTCACACACCTAATTACTACTTTACCATCTGCAAATGTCATTAAAGAATTTTTAGCAATTCAAACTGTTTTAAAATAAATATCAAGGGAAACCATTCCTTTATTTCTAACATACTATATTAGTAAAATAATTTAAATATTTAACTCCACTACATCTACTTTTTTTTGTAGTTAAGGGTGACACGTGTGTCAGTAACATAAATGAATGTTACCATTATTTCTCTTTCGAGTTATCTGTGCCTCTTTCTAGAATTACTTACATGATGAGGTAATCACAAATTTTACAGTTTAAAAAAAGAAACAAACATGTATATCAAAGTCAGACTTTAAGAAGCAACTTGAATTCGTTACAGAAAGCCAGGAAACCCTTTCCTTTGTTGTAATTTCAGCTAATTCTTGCCACAATTTTTGTATTTAGCTTTTCTGAGACGCTAGCCCAGCTTTTAGGGAAATACAGTGATTCGAAAAATTTGAAAATGTTGTAGAAATATTTTGTTTTATTTTTATGATCCATGGGAACCTGCTATTGAAAAGACGGGCCTTTTGTTGGCAAGATTCAATACACATGTCTTGCAAGATATTTTTTGTGACATATATGAAGATTTACGTCTTGCAGGATATTTTTTGTAGCAGCTGCAATATCTTTTACGCCTAAACTTCGGTATAATTTTCGTAATTTTATGTAGCTGCAAAGATTTTATAACATGTTCAGCTTGAGTATTAAGCAATGAGTTTTTTGATGTCGGTTTATTACTAAAAAAATCGATACATATTAAACGACTAGATGAAATGGACCAATATTCATTTTATTTAAATCCAACAGAAAATGGAGCTGTGCAGTTGTTGGTTTGACAGTAAAGAAAAAAAATAAGCAAAGAGTCGTGTAGGCCATATGTTCTAAAACCGATACTAAGCTTTCTCTCATTTGAATAATGATCTTAGAAGTCGAGATGAATTGTTGCAACTAAAAGTTCTGTTTATAAGCAATTATGCTTTGCAATTTTTAGAAGCTGAAAATCAGTGGGCAGCAGTATGTATTTCAGAATAGATGAAAAAGATTCCAATAAAATTAGGACTAGTACAGCACATGTTTCTATGGTGCTTTTACGTCGACACGGGCTGTGAAGTTCAGTTCACAAGCTATCTTGCTTTGTATTTCGAGGGGGTAAAAAATAAATGGTGAACGGTAAACATTTAAAGACAGACTTGTGTACAATATGTTTGTTGTTTTTTCTCTGATGAGTTTGAAGTCTCTCATTTTGTAATCTTGGTTTGCAAATCAGCTTCCGAGTTATTTTTGCAGTGAAGTTTATAAAAGTAATTAGATTTTAGTTGTATTTGTTCCCTGGTTGATTTTTGCAGCAAATCTCTTCCCTCTTTTAGGTATTTGATAGTCGTCACGTTTGGTACAGCGCAGGAATGTTTGAAGCCATGTGTGTACCCACTTGCAATACGCCACAAATGGCGGGATTCTTCGGTAAAGATTTTCTGCTTGTTATAACTGCTTCTTCTCAAGTTTATTATGGTATTATCGTCTTCTTAACTCTCCTGTCGAAGGCTGTATTAAATGTTAAAGAAAGGTTAAACTGGATAGTTTATTTGAATATATCCTGTGAAGATCTGCTAATGATTTCCCCCGTTGGAAATTGAACTTTTTTACAAGCCGATTGTAATTTGAATAAATTGCTTAGACTGTTTGGGGCATTAACTAAGAAATATGACTAATAAAAACGAGGGAAAACTTTCGCTCAAGGCACATGGTTTTTTGTATTGGTTAAAACTTTTCCGAATCTCTTCAGCTTCCAGCTTTTGTACACGGGAAAAAGTCAAGTGTACTCTTTTTTCGGCATGATACCTGGGCATGACGATTTCCTGATATTCCTTTTGTCCTTTACTCAACCAATTTCATCACTAGATTTTATCCTTCTACTGAACGCTCGTGTATAGGATTCAGCAAACGACATAATATAATGCCCAGACGTAACACCTGGACGTTGTTACGTTCGAGATGTAACACGTATCTTACTTTAGACTATGTATCCTCTTGTGCTTCCAGAGGTGCCCATAACGTCAAAGACGCCAAAATGTTGTTACGTTTCGTCACACTCCGGTTGTAAAGAGGATTGAACATATCGTAGGTTGTTATCTTACGAAAATTGGAGTGTATTTTTTAGATCTGGTCTTGCGGTAGTTGTCTTAGAGTAGCCAAACAAAGTCTCTTGCTACTCTCACTTGGCTAAAGACCAACCACTGGGAAACTGTGGAATAACTCTTGCGCATCACATATCCAAGGTAACTCCATCGTCGCTTTCATAGGGTTTTTTGAGAGATGACTGACCTATTATATTCCTTGTGTTCCCGTTTATCTTTGAGTCCAGGGGACTGCTCAAGTAGTCTTACTATTCACTATTGTTCCCGTTCTCTTCCTTTTTGTCCAGCTGGGACGGCCTGTTCTACTGGGGCACATAGGACGGGCCAGATTTTTTTTCTCTTCCTTTTTTGGCTGAGACGGTATGTTTCTGAGGCGTAGGACGGGCAAACCCTTCATAAAACATGAGAAACTTAAGCCAGAGGGACTAAGTACTTGATCTCCAAAGTCTTTTTTTAGCCTTGTGTTGCTGCTGCTATCCTGTGCATTTCTGGCGATGGTTTCTTTGGATGTAGATCCCTTTTTCTCAATGTGTATTAACACCCCAAACAGGGCTGTGAGTTTTCTGTAAAGATCCTTTTCAGACCCCCCACTCTCGAAAATAATCTGTATGAGTAGGCAGAATTGAAATTTCGTTTTTTAAACTGCATACGCAAGAACACATTAGTCTATCTTCACAAGATTTGTAAAGCATAAGATGAAAAGGAAATTGTGTGTTCGTCATTTAGAAGTAACAGTTCGTAACCTTACTCGAAAGCTCTAAAATTGAAAGAGAAAAATGCTAATTATAAGATTTGAAGACAAAATATGCACTTTAGGGGCCCACTATTTTAAGACATCAAAATAGTGTGCACTTTAGGCCACTATTTTAAGACATTTCAAGGATTTGAACTATATCGGGGGATATGGGTTGTGAGGAAAGTTGGGCTCTTGATCCTAGATTTGTTCACTACTCTGGATTTTGAAAAATACCGTTTTTGGTATTTTTCTTAAAAAATTGAAATAATACAAATTACGCCACTCCCTAGATTTCGAAAAATAAATTGCCCCCCCCCCCTATATTTTCGTGAAATAGTACAAACTGGTCTCATTTTACTTTTAAGTGTGTTTCTAGGCAAATGTTTCCATATTCCATGGAATCTCATGGACTGAAAAGACCTGATATATTTTTTGCATTATCATCGGGTTGTCTTTTGAATCCAGTGGACGCCAAGTAGTTTTACGGGGACATGTGCTTAAAAAAAAAAAAACACACTCACAGTCTACTCTCTTGCTCTTGGGTGAGACGGTATGCTTCTGAGACACTAGTCCTGCTAGTGGGAAAATATAGTTATTATCTTGCTCTTTTTTTTAATAATTTAGTAATTTACTATTCCTAAATTGCTTACTATTAGTGATTTACTTTGATATTTCGAGGGATATGGGTTAAGTTCACGATTGCAGTCTGTTCTCTTCTGTTTAGGGTACCTTTTTTTTCGATATTTGGGCATAAACTACGACTCTACGAACAAGAGCAATTGTGTTTTAGTCTCGGAGATAGTTTCTCAAAAGCTAATAAATTTCGAATTAGATTCAATATTATATTTGTTCATTAAAGGGGCTTTATGAGATGCAAAGATTTAATAGCAGAATTTTTTGTCTTTATTTTTTTTTTTTTAATTGAACTCTGTGACCATACAGGGCTAGAAATAATAATTAAAGAAAAGAAAAGAAACACTAGAAAAGTTTTAAATTAGTTAGCATTTATTTAGGTAAAGTGCTTGTGATTATTCTTTTTCTTTTTTAGAAAAGGTTTTAGTTTTACAAAAAATATCTAATAAAGGGAGAAATAAATCAAGAAAATTATGAAACAGAAACATCAGGAAAATCACAAAGGAAAAAAGTAAATGTAAAGTAATACCAAGCTCAATAAAACGGAATAAAAATAGCGGCAGAAGAAAAACCCAATTAAATAGAGGGAAGGATTATAACCATTGAAGCTTGAAACTAAAAAAGCCAACGAACCGAAAACCGAAAACTGAGAGTCCCTCTGTCACTATAATAGCGAGCAGGTGTGCAATTTTATTGTCTTTATTTCTATTGTTTGTTTTACAGCTTTGAGGCGGTGCATTTGGAAATTGTTTACTCGCCTTAAATATGTTTAATTCTCTCTACTAAATTTCTGCTAAATACTTTTTAACCCATGGCTTCTACTCTTCAAGTTCGGCAATAACGGTGTTTCCACCCCGTCTTTCGTGTGTGGAAAATGATTGGATATGATGCTATAAACTTTGGGGCAGCTTCTTGTGATGGTTGTTTTGAACTTTCTGACTGTGGGTTTGATATGCATTGCTATAAACAACCTGACGCCAGCCTTCTTGAAGACCCTTTGAACTTGGAGCTGACTCAGGTCTGTAATTTTACCTAATAAAAAAAACGACACGTGTTTTGCCCCTTCAGTTTGGTTTTCGCTGATAATATTTTTTCTTTTTTCTGTATTTTGAGTTGTTTTTAAGAACTTGAATCAGGTTACTAACAGTAAGTAGTATAAGCAGCTAATTATTGATTAAAAAGCAGGTTAGGAGCCTGAAAAATCAAATAAATGTCGAAAATTTTTTTCCTCTGACATTGCTATTTTGTTAGTTTATTGTAGCAGTTATAGTTTTTGATTTCTTAACTGCAAGATATTAACAATAAAAAAGATTTATAGTACTTTTTGCAATGCTGTTGAGTGGAAATACAATTCTCTAGCAGAAGTTGGTAACTTTTTTTCGATACGATAACGAATTTATTATGTCAAATAACAAGAATTAAATGAGACACAATATAATTTAAATAATCACTCTTCCTTGTCACTTATTTATTAAAATGAGACACAAAATACTTCCGAAAAGACAATCTGTATCGGTTGGTAGCCACGGGCTTACAAGGCTTGAGTTTACTCTGGTGCCTTGTATTACACCCTGTTCTTGCCGGTTCAGGGAGCAAATCTCGATGCCTGCTTGACTCCAAAGCTTCTGTCCAAAGGCCATTGTAAGCTGGTGTCGCCTGACTTCAAGTCCATCTAGGCCTAGGATTTTAAGGCTATCATCATAATTCGTGAATTCTGGACCTAATATCACACGGGTTTTTCACGCCGTTTTTTTCTTCACAGTCAGCCTCCCAAACGGCGAATTATGCCATCCGTACTAATCATGGATCCTAGCTTATGAAGTATCAGCAATGATAAATCATCTGCAAACTTCGCTCTGTTTTCATGCCAAGTCGCAATTTTGTTACACAGTATTAAAAATAAAACAGGTCCCGTTTTTGGTACCTTGGGGTATTCCACAGTAAACCTCAAGAAAATCCGATTGTACCCCATAAGCAATAACAACACTGTTGCCGTCTGTGTAAAAAAACTATAAACTATCTGAACTAAAAAAGGTCTAAAATCTGTTCATTGACTCAAGAATATCCGGATGGCTTGATTTGTCGAAAGCCTTTTCTAAGTCTGCTTGCAATATTTCTACAAATGTATCTTTATTTTCTAGATGCTCCAGGGCTTCTTCCACAATTTTGATGAGATAATGTACTGTGCTAGATTCTTTGATAAACCCATACTGACAGGGATCTATTTTAATCACAGAAATCTTCTAGTACCCGTTTCTTTAGAAAATGTTCGAAAACTTTAGATACAACAGGGGTCAAAGATATAGGTCGTAGGTCACTCAACCCTTTTTGGATTCGAAACTTTAGGTATTGGCGTTACAACTGCTTTTTTTCAAATCATCCGAAAGATACCACTCAAAATACATTGGTTTTAAAAAGGCAGTCAGAGGTTTCAGCTAGAAAGGCTGCGTTTTCTTTGTACAGGGTTGCTGGAATGTCTTCAGGGTAAGTTGTCTTATGGGGTCGAGTCTCTCAAGAACCTTTGCACCTTCGTGAGGGAAAACCACAGGTATTTCAGATGGAACAGCCAAGGGGGAACGCTGGAAATTGGTGGATTGCTTCTGCAAATACTAGTAAAATACTTATTAATCGCGTTTGCGTCGAGCTTATTCCCAGATTCGTCGTATACGCCTTACACTTTGCTTACAGAGCCAGTGAGAAGCCGTATTCCTTTATAGTAACTGGCTGGATTTGTGGTCATGAGCTCATTCATTTTTTGAACCGTATGACTTCTCAGCCAATGTACATTCATAGACCACTTGATTTCTCAGCTTGGAAGCTTCACCTATCTTCCCCTTTTTATGGAGCCTGTTGCGTTTGCGTATCAGCCTTTTCAGGCGCGAGTTAAAACCAGGGCTTGTCAGCTGAGTTTACTGTGACTGTCTTCTCTGGAAAACACACATCATAAGCTATCCGTATTTCAGTGGAAAATATTCTATACATGTCGTTGACATTGCAGTTTTTCGTACAAACTTTTGCAGTTTTTCGAAATAGCCCATTTTAGCGAATAGCTCTTTTCCAGACTCAGTCAGAGGCCGGCTTGAAAAAATTCGCTTGGTTCCTATATTGAGTTGTCTTTTCACGAACAACTTGCTTCAAGCTTAGTGATCGTTCAATCCAGCTGGGTAGTAGGTCGTTGAAGTCACCCATAAGAACCACAGAACTGTTTTGGGTGTCTCAATTTAATCTCATCCAAACATGCTTGTAGATGGGCTATGAGCTCCCGCCTGTAACTCGACCGCGGCGGAAAATAGAGTACTCCAACTATGATCGAGGAAAACTTACGGGGAAGAACTTTTGGTCCTCAATATTACCCACAACAGCTCGTAGTCGGTAATCTGAGAGCCTTGATATATCTGATGAGGTATATCATTTCGAATGTACATACCTACTCCTCCTCCATGAGTGACGACAGCACCTTCCTTGTTTCGCCTACTCTTGACGAGAAAATTATAGTTACTTATCTGGGCGTTAAACTCATTGGCGAAACCACGTCTCTGTTATGCAGCAAATATCAATTCTATTGTCATTTAGTCTTGTAGAAAGTTCCGTCACTTTATTGCTTAGAGACTGGGCATTAACAAGGAGAAAAGAGGGGAGGTCATAGGAACTAGCTATTTCTTTCTTTTTATCTACCTTGGGTAGATTGCCGAAAAATGCTGGAAGTTTCCCAAATTATTAGAACTTGTTCGGACAACACGGGCGTGGGGGCTGCAGGGGACTCCAAGAGATAGCCAGTGGCTCGCCGTACTCCAGTTGGGAGGGAGAACTGGGCTGTGTTGAACAACTTCGCCGTTACCTGAGAAGAAAGAAGGAGCAGCATTTTGGCTAGGGCACATTAAATACAAAAGGGAAATACCTCTCTCGTTAGAAACAGGTCTTCTATGATTATTCCATGGGAAACGCCTAGGATGGTTGGTATTTGTAGACCTCGCCGGTTGCTGCTTTGGAGACAGTTCCTGTTTTTCGTGGTGTGGACAAAGTTGCATTTATGTTTGTTAGGGCACTGGCGTAACGAACCATGCTTGCACAGGTTCGGGTGATCAAACTTGCAGTTCTGAGTCTTGCACTTATTAGCTGCATAAACTTGCAAGGATGAACATAAGTACAAGCTTTACCTTTGTTGCATTTTCCGTGACCAAAATATTTGCAAATCGTCCTCTTCTGTTTCTGTTCTGTGTGTGGTTGACTAGTAAACTTTGAGCGACTTTGCTTAGAAAAAAACGCTTTGTTGTTTAAGCTGGTTGGCAACATCCTCTTTCAGCTCAGGTACCACAAGATTTAGCAATAGATCTATTTGCTTTTGTTGAAGCTGAATGATTTTGTCTTTTTCGGCCATAACAAGGCGGAGCTGCATCAACTCTACCTGAGCAGAATCTTGATCTGCAGAGCAGTCTCCTCCGTCGTCTAAAACGCATCGGTTCGAGACTTTTCTTAGCTGCAGGTTCTTTCCGGGTAGATTTAGGGGATAAAAATAATTCTTTATCCGTCACATTTCTGGGAGGAGTTGCCTGCCCTCTCCCATCGTCACCATCGGTTCGTAGCTTTGGCAGCCAATAATTTCATTCGTGCTTCAAGGTCTGCCTTTTTCCCGGGACGTATCTAGTCCATGTTTTTTTCGAGAAGAACGCGCAGAATAGGTACCGTAAGTTTTCCGATGCTATTCGGCGATAATACGGCCAAATTTATTTCGCTGTTTTATGGCATATTGAACTGTAATAGTCGTGACAACACTGTGCGGCTTTTTTTCCTTATACTACGTAATTCGAAAAAAAATAGCACTAAATGTTCTTATATAAAACGACTTAATCTAATCCGAATGTTGAACTAATTCGATATTTTTCTGGTGGTTTCCCTGCGAGAGAAGTAAGTGAAGCGTTGAAGGCTGTCTATACCTTGTCCCCAAATTTAAGGGGCAAGCCCAGCGGGTTACCACGGCTCTTGCTAACAACTCTCCACCCCTCTTCTGCTTACTTTTCTTTCCCAACCTCAATCGCAGTGTAATTGCCTAATAATTTGAGCTCTTCAGATTAAAATAAAAATGTTTTATAATGTAATTTATTTAATCTCCAAATGCACTGTAAAATAAGTTTTGTATCTTGCTACCAGGAAAGATTAAAACTCTAAAGACTTGAAATAATCTTGGGGTGCCTATGACATAAAAGTTGTCCTTGAGTAGTTGTGAATCTCATGAGTGCCAAAGACTTTTGTTTTTAGTTGAACGCAATGGTTACGTAGTGAAAGTAATGGTTTAATTAGGAATAATTGCTAAATATTGAACCATTCCTTTACGCCCTGTTCGTTGGCAACTTGATACAATTCACTTTTTTTGCAATCTCGAGCTTCTCTGTCTGTACAATCATCTATATTCATAAGTTTTTTTTCTGGATAAAGCCAGTGCATTGTAATATTTTGTGTTTATGATTGTTTAGTCTTATAATTCTTGCTTGTATGCTTTTTTAATCTTAATAATTCTATTTGATTTTCAGGCTGCTCAAAAGCTTGGTTGGTTGGAAAAGGGACGAGACAAGATATATTACCCCTTATAGTTCAGGCTGGTGATGGAGAGGCGCATTTCTTCGATATTCCAGAAAATTTGGTTCTTCAAGTACCGCTTCGTCACCCCAAGTAAGTAAAAAGACCATTTTACGTGAAGCGTCGGGGTATTCACCCTACGTCAACCGTTTGGTTTTGGGTGATCCTATTAATTTTGTAGGTAAATTATTTAAAGTTAAATAAATACATTAATATATCAAAAATAACTAGCTTAATCTCGGCTCCATTTTCCTTCCTGTGAATTCCTCATTATTTGTTTTTTCAATTTCTGGGATCAAATTTGATCTCGAGCACGATTTCTATTTGGTTAGTTGAGTAGCCGTTTTTTAAATAATAATCCTGACCATTTACTTTGGTCAGGTGATTGAAAAGTGTATATGAAATCTTATATTTGGGATGTATGTGTGATCATAATTATGGTCAGATGTGTGATCACTTATATCTGATCAGAAATCTTGGGATTTCTGATCAATTGAAACATTCGACTCGTGAAATTATTTTCCGTCCTACTTTAAAACAATAAGGCCATTTTTCTGTCATTTTGTTGGCTTGAATACGAATTTAATCTATTGCTATTACAATCTGTCGGCTGTGTCCTAAAAGGCTTTCGATAATTCCTGACCATTTCATATAATAATTTGTGTTCCAGAAAGACGGACTTTATTCGTTTTCTATGCAATGATTTTACAAGGGTTGCATTTGCGTTTTAATTTGCTTCATGCATTATAGAAACAGTTCGATTCTAACTAAAAAAAAAATAAAAACAATCAAAAAACCAATTGGTCAGCAAATTTCTTTAGTCAAAATTTCTTTTAATAATAGGCGGGGCGGAGCTTTTTAATGATATTTACAAAGTATTTTAAACTCCTTCACTTTTTGGATATTGTAGATTCTCAAAGATTAGTCAGCTTGTCGTTTTAGTTTATTTTGTATTGAGAGTCAAATATAAACAATTTTCTTAACAATTTCTCTAAACATCAATTTCTGAAATTCAATCTCTAACAATTTCTCTAAACAATTTAGATATTTAAGTTAGTCTGTTGCTAAATTTTCTCATTTAAGTCTCTTGTCTGTGCTAGAAAGTCTCCTTTGCCAAAGGACAAAGGACCTCTCCAGGGGGCTTAGTTATCAAGATCAATCAAGAATTTGGGGGTTAACAAGTGACAAAAGTTGACATTTGCTAATGAACGAGTGAAAGCACGCTTGTTTTTTACGAACGCATCACATCTCGGCGGAAAATATCAAGTACAAGACAAGGAATTTTGATTGAACTGGTATTTTTTATAAAATCAGTGAAATTTTATACGCAGGGATAATTTTTCTAGGGGCAACCGTCTAGGGAGAGGAATCATCCGGGAGGGGCATTAGCCAGAAAAGTGTTAATGCGCAAGCAACGATGAAAAATCCTTAAAGGTTGAATTCAAAATGTTTTTCTTTGGGTGGGGAAGCGGGGAATTATTATGACACTATAAATACATAAACGACTTAAAGTCGTTAAAAGTCAAATTCAAACCATGTGTTTTTTCCCTGGGTGTACCGGTGACAGTCGTTTCTAAGATTTTTAATTATGTTTGGAAAATAGAGTGGGTGATTAGCTGGGACACCATAAATGTATAAAAATGCCAATTGGATGGTAAGTTTGAAGGAAACCAGGAGCGTAGTTTGCAATGAGGCGGAAGGGGGGACAACAGCCCCTCCCAGAGCTTGGTCTGCCTCCCCTCAGACCCCAGTTTCCCCCAGCTGAAATTTTAGTTTTTTTCCAAAATCTTGTCAGAACTAAGATAGACCTGCATAATTCAAGCATCAACAGAAACAGATCAGTTTTGTTAGTACAAATTTACCTTTACAGTACTATAAGTTACCTTTATATAGTACTAGTACCTTTATAGTACTTTTAAATTGCTAAATAGTGCCTTTTTGATACCAAATGGCTTATTTTTTAGTTTTTATTGTCATTTTCTCTTAGTTTGTGAAAATTGGCTCCAACTTTGCCCCCTCCCCCATTATTTTGACGAAATTACGCCCTGACGGAAACCCTACTGGGGTCTTGGCCTAACCTGAATTTGATGACAAGGACCGCTAAGAAATGTTTATTTGGGTACAATATAGGGTAATTACTGCATATATATATATATATAAACTCGGCTAGAAACTAACCTAGCTATCCTAATCTGAATAGGGTGAGAGAGCCTTTATTTATCCGTCGACTTGCTAGAAATAGCTCGCGGATCGCCAACCATTTATTTATCTTAAGCCAGTCTGCCCATTGAAACGTCTTTAGCAGTGAGAGGGAACATTTTACTTCGAGAAGCGTTTTCCTCCTCCAGGAAAAGTGAACAATACATCTGGGCTGGCAGCAAGAAAGCCCTCAGTGTTATGAACAAACAGTCCCAGCAGGAGTGACTTTGTAATTTGTTTTTCTCAAAAAGCAGCCAGAACAAAGGCTCATGTACATTGCGTGTTCCATAGCTATGGTTGGTGAGCAGGGATATACAAAGTGCACTATCACAGTTAAACTAGTCTTTCACTTACCGAAATTTACTTAAATGCTAAGTAAAACATAAACCTGTCAATCAAGGCGGGTGACAGCGCAGAAATTCCCAAGCGGCAAGATCAGTCAAATGATAATTCTTTGCATGGATTTTAGTATTTTTCCAGGCAGGTAGACTGGAGTATTTTAGGGACTGACCGTTCCTATAGTAAATAGACAATTCTGGCGAATTAATAGAAAAAAACAGAATCTATACTTCCTGATGATGTAAATCTCATCAAAAACTGAATATATCTATACCAGGCATAAATTGAAGAAATTAAGTGGTTTTTCTAAGATATCTGGGAAATCGTGTCGGCTTTTAGTTTTCTCTCGGTTTAATTTTAAATCTATTATTTGAGTTCTAAAGTTATATCAAGGATGCAACATTAATTCAAATAGTTTGACAACACAAAACTAAAACATTATTAATGGACGAGATAGGGCAAGCCTTTCCTACCACATCCCCTTAATATTTCCCAATTTGAGATACCCTGTGGAATTCATTGGAAAAAAAAAATTTTAACATGTTTTGAATGTTTGTACAAATTTATGATATTGATGATACTAAATAAGAAACTAGAACATATTTGTGTGTATTGTATCTGGCTAGTTTGTTGATTTATTTTTCTTTTTACTCCGAATTTTAAAGCTTCAATAAATGTATGAATTTGAATTTTTGTCGTTTATGGCATTCTTCCAACGCCAACGCTTATTTCAGATTTGAAAAATTCAGCAGTCTGGCTACACGTGGTTGCCCTCCCGGGATTTGAGTTGCTTGCTGAAGTTAGACTGTGGGGTTTAGGAATTCAGTGCTATACCCTCATGGCTGGTACTCGGATCAGAAGTAGGATCACGTGATCTAGGAGATAAACATAGATTCAATCTT